>JAJGOT010000911.1:0-153445 GCA_022457155.1 Cladopsammia gracilis
TTAGTAGTATGTGGGGGATGACTAGGTCAATTTTATTCATATATGCAGCAGCCCTGAGTTAATGAGGTAGGACCTGTTTGAACAAGGAAACTGGACAAACCGGTTTTGAGGTAATGAGATGCAGGTCTTGTACGTCAGGGGGTGTGGTATGATAGTACTACGATTCCGCCCAACCATCCGGGTGATGGTATGAATATATAGCCAAAAGAACAATGGGGAGGGTGTAAACCAATGAGGAGTAACTGTCAAACCAGTTTAAATCAGGTCGATCATGTATATATCTGAACTGGTTTTATTGACTGGACTAACAGGTTTTTTTTCCCTGCGCTATGATTTTATTCACCCCTATCTCCCTGAAGGTTGTTCCCACAACAAAGGACATTGATTCCAATCAGGTTTTCACAACAAAGGACACGACACAATATTTCATGGAATCATAATGACACTGAACTAAATTTGCATGAGAAATTAACACCTCGCTCTAAAACAAAACAGCCATGCTTAGACAACAAAGCCACACGTCTAATAATAACAAAACTCATCAAAGTTATATCAAATCGTTATGTCGACAAAAGCGGTTTTTATTTACAACCATTCAAATCCATGCACAGCACAGTCAAATGATAAGGAAATCAAACTTAACGATGGAACCGATCGTCTTCTTCCTTGAAATACTTTTAACGCTTGGTTATATCAATAAAAAAAAACGGATTCGCACTTTTACAGTTATCATCCAATAAATTAACTTGTTGGATTTGAGGCTGTTTTCGGAAATCCTTGATCACATTTATTTTTAATAAAGTAACCAGATAACCAAAGCAAAGTTGCATGTCCAAACGAATAACAACAAACAATATACGTACCGCTTTATATTAAATTTAACAACTTTACTCGAAAGAAAAGTAACTGGGCTGCGATTGTTTAAAGCGTGACGAATGAACGTTCAATTAGCGATAACAGTTTAGGAACGAATTAACAATGCTTTTCTTGAAGTCAAGGATTGTTTGAATGCGCAGCGCTATTCGCGTACCAACGGCGAACCTTTTCTGTCAGTTGAATTTAAGCGGCTATTTATAAAAACATAATGAGCTAAAACAACTTCTGTTTAAACAACGTGTAAACGTAAGCGTTGCTTCAAACATATCGAAAGCATGTTGATCTTTAATGACCACGTCCGCTTCGGTTTTAACCATTGTTTGGTTTTAAAAAGCGAAATGTGTGCTTTCAATGCGCTTGGCTTAAACACTTAATATGCTTAACCGTTTTATTTAAAGAGTTAAACAAAATTCAATTTGTGAGTGCATTTACTTTGCCAATGGTTTGAACTAAAGAAGCTTATTGCAAACAAAATATAAACTCAATGCAAGCATGGCTTAAAAGGAAGCACGAGAATTTTTATCATCGAATGCAAAACACACATTTAGTAAGAAAAAGATCAAAAACAATATAGTGCCTTGACCAGGATTCGAACCTGGGTTACTACGGCCACAACGCAGTGTCTTAACCACTAGACAATCAAAGCGGTGGATACTATAAGCGGATAAAACTAATAAGAGGGTTTCGAAGCATTCAATAAAATTGTGCAGTATAATAAACGCTTTTTACTTTACTAAAATCCACAATGTTCTTGTAGCCGCTACATCTCTAGACGCTATGTATTTTGAGTTTCCCAGCCAACTCTCCGATAGATGAAAACAAACTGAACGAAAAAAAAAACAAAACAAAACAAAACGTTCCGTTACTTCAGTCGTTATATTAATTTCTTTCTCTTACACTGAACTAAATTTGCATGAGAAATTAACACCTCGCTCTAAAACAAAACAGCCATGCTTAGACAACAAAGCCACACGTCTAATAATAACAAAACTCATCAAAGTTATATCAAATCGTTATGTCGACAAAAGCGGTTTTTATTTACAACCATTCAAATCCATGCACAGCACAGTCAAATGATAAGGAAATCAAACTTAACGATGGAACCGATCGTCTTCTTCCTTGAAATACTTTTAACGCTTGGTTATATCAATAAAAAAAAACGGATTCGCACTTTTACAGTTATCATCCAATAAATTAACTTGTTGGATTCGAGGCTGTTTTCGGAAATCCTTGATCACATTTATTTTTAATAAAGTAACCAGATAACCAAAGCAAAGTTGCATGTCCAAACGAATAACAACAAACAATATACGTACCGCTTTATATTAAATTTAACAACTTTACTCGAAAGAAAAGTAACTGGGCTGCGATTGTTTAAAGCGTGACGAATGAACGTTCAATTAGCGATAACAGTTTAGGAACGAATTAACAATGCTTTTCTTGAAGTCAAGGATTGTTTGAATGCGCAGCGCTATTCGCGTACCAACGGCGAACCTTTTCTGTCAGTTGAATTTAAGCGGCTATTTATAAAAACATAATGAGCTAAAACAACTTCTGTTTAAACAACGTGTAAACGTAAGCGTTGCTTCAAACATATCGAAAGCATGTTCTCATGGAATGGAAAAATATAAGCTACATGAAGTTATATTATACGTAGCGAAACCTAGTGAGCGTTCCGCTGTTTATTTGTGGATTCTTTAGACAAGTCAAACAATAAACTTGAAAGCCATTGTTATCAATTGCCAACTTTGAGCGTAATTGACATGCAGAGGAAACTTTTAGGAAACGCGAGGCTTATAAAGCAGGGCAATTTTTTTTTTGGTTTCACACGGAGACATTTTCTTAAGAAAGTGATTGACCATAACAACAACACTATGTATTTGAGCAAACGCTAAAATGTTCTCTTTTTTAACAAGCTTTAATAAGCACTGAAACAAAGTTAACAATGTCTTTAAAGTAATTTACTGTGAATACTATTTACAACAACCGAAACGGCCATTCATCATTCGAAAAGTCTACTTTCCAACTAAAAGCCTTTTTCTGCGGTTCGATTAGAGAATCAAAAAAAACGCAAGGCAAAGTTACATGTTCAAACGAATAACAGCAAACAATGTACCCGCTTTGTAATTTACCAACATACACATCACAAGTTTGCTTTACGCGACAGAAAAGTAACTGGGCTGTGATTCTTTTAAGCGGTAACGAATTAAGGGTGAATTAATGATAACAGTTTAGGGACGAATTAGCAATGCTTTGCTTAAAGTCGAAGATTGTTTGGATGCGCAGCGCTATTCGCGTGCTAAAGAGAAGCGACACGAGTTCAAAATACTCTTTTTAACTACAATTAAGCTGTCTCAAGGGTAATTGAACTATTCATTTGTATTTGCATACTGTTGAAAGCACCAGATTGTAATAAGACATTACGTAATGTTTGTGTAAAAATATGTGATTTTGTTGGTCCGTATTACCGTTCGCACTAAATTTTTGCGGGTTCTAATTTTTCTAATTTATATTCCCGCAAACATTTTCTCCTTAAAAAATCACGGCCCCGCTGTCGAAACTATATACAAACTGATCATTATTTAGTAATAAACGTAATGTAAAATCGTGTTGGTGCCCATTTACTAAATAAACGTCTCTTTCGTTAAGAAAATGCCACTGATAACTCGAGTGGTAATGCATCAAATGGTTCCGTTGTTATTGCTGATCGATCAATTGCCAGAGAATCAAATCAGCCACACTGACTAGGGCACAAAAGTTAGTTCCTGCAAAACACCAAAATTTAAAAGTTACTGAAACGACAAACAATAGATTGGAGTCATTCAGCGCGAATTCAAGAGCAACTTAGACCGACTTCCTGGAGTAGCTCACTGTAACTCAGAGCAACTCAGAACATTTGAGTGAGAAACTCAGAGTACTTGAGCGAGCAACTAAGACCATTTGATTGAGCAACTCAGAGCGGTTGAGTGCGCAACCGACTTAGAGCAACTCGGAGCAACTCAGAGTAACTCAGAGCAACTCAGAGTAACTCAGAGCAACTCAGAGTCAGAGTAACTCAGAGCGACTCAGAGTAACTCAGAACGACTCAGAGCAACTCAGAGTAACTCAGAGTAACTCAGAGCAATTCACACGATGATACAGGGTCGATAACAGATGAGACTTACTGTTTTAAGAGTAATCTAAAAAACACTCTTGCTGTTTGACCTCCTTGTCGATCTGTGTTAAGTCAGTTTGACATAGGACCAATCACAGCAGAGGTCAAAGACTACAATACTCAATATTTCAAGAATGACATTTATTAAAGACAATTGCAAAACAATGCATTACAGGAATTCCCGTCTCCGATTAATTTAATGGAATTGATCTGACGTTGTATTAAAACTATCGTAATATTTTCTCTTTCTTGCTGTGTAAGTCAAGTCTTCATCTTCATTCGACGTTTCTTTAGGTACTAGGTCCTCCTGGTCAAACAGTCTGTTCAATAAATATTTTCGTGTATTGACTGCTGCCTCAGCGGCTTCCGAATAATCCATATCATCATCTTGCATAAAGCTATGCAATGTTTTCATGATCTTTTTATGCAGTGGGTCAGTTCTAAGATCGCGATACCACTTTAGATAGTGCAGATACAACCTTCGCAGCCTCTTTCTGTAAACAGGGAGTAAAAGATTAGATGCTTGAACCTCCGCAACGTCTTGTGGCAAACCCTACATCATGTTTTCTTTCACCTGCTCTTCCCAGGTAGAGCTAAGATCATTAATAACTTCCTCACGTAACTTATCCCAAGGATCAGTATCATCATTTTCGGCGTCACTAGCTATGCTTTTCTGGTCTTCGTCTTCGTCATCATCACCCTTTCCATCATCATCATCATCATCATCATCATCATCACCAACATCATTATCACAGTTATCTTTCTCTTCTTCTTCTTCTTCTTCTTCTTCTTCTTCTTCTGCTGCTTCTTCTTTTAATTTCTCTTTCTCCATCCGACGCATTGCCTTTTCATATTCCTCAAATTCGTTTCCATCATAAACATTATCTGGAGAAGTCTCTCTCGTTCTATACTGGCTAGTCATCTCTTCTTGGTCTTGCTCTGGACGTTTATTACAATCTTGCATCTCGTGTCGATCTCTGTTGTATTTTCGGCTGAAAACTCTTTCACAGAATTGACAAGAATGCATGTTGATCCACGATGATTACTCGATGTTGACTTGTTGTAAAATGAGTACGGCGACATCGCCTTGCTCATTTATATAGCTGAGTCACTCAAAAGGGTTTTTGTTAATTTAGTATGTCCCTTTGTTACAAACGAGGTCAATTGACTTGACATAAGCCTAAAATAAAAATTGTGAAACCTTTTACCAAACACGAAAAACCAGTACAACTCGTTCCAAAAAAAAAATATAATAGACAAAGTTATCAAACGTATAACTGCCACTATCTTATTTACCGTATCTGATAGATTTCCTATGGTTACAACTAACCATTAACGATTTAACGAGATAAATTTTATAAGAAGTGGTCCTGATACAGGACAGAAAACGTTTTACGGAAATCAACGTTGTGCTTAGAGACGTCTCCATAAAATAAAAATGAAACATCAATTCCCATTGTACCCATTTCTACATATTATCACACAGGATGGAAGGTATGTCAAGCATCTTTAATATTGAATGTTGAAAAACATTTACAAACATTTATAATAACAATGCAAGAAAGCTTGTAACAAGCAACGGATGGGTTAATACTGTTCAAAAGTTCACCCAGCCAGGTTTGAAGGTGGCTTCATCAGGATGGTCTTTCAACCAACTGCGTACCATCGCATCATCATAAACATGGCCTTTCAACTGAGAAGGGGTTATGATGATATTGTTGCGGTCGGTGACAACGTATTGCCTGCCAGTCTTAGAGTATTCTCCTGGACGGTCAAATTTACTGGAATCAGGCTCTTCCTCGGTTTTGAAATTTCTTTTCTGAATGCTTTCGTCTAAACTCCCATTAAAGAAATTTGGGTTCCAACGAGGTGGAAACGGATGCAGTGTGATGGGTTTGGTCGCTTGTTCAGCATTTTTCAGTTCCTTGTCAAGACATTTCTGCCTTTGCTTGCGTGAAAGGCATTCACTATCAATTTGCTCGCCTCCTGGAAGATCAAGGGACTCTTCTTCCTTAGTACTGGTCAACAACCCGTTCCGTTCCACGCGCTCTTGGTTTTTCTTTTTCAAGGCATTAACTGCTTTGGAAAACTGATCTCTTTGTTCGGGCGTCTGGCGGTAATGGAGATCTTTCAGCTCTGGAGGACCACAAATGAGGTCTATGCCATCGTCAGACGGCAGGAGTTCACCAGTGTACTTGCCATCGTTATAGAAATATTGATCACAATCATGATAGGGGTACTTCACGTACTCCTCTCCTTGTTTGGACACAAACTCGCCCATCTCCACGTCATGATTAGGGCAACACAGGGTATGAGAAACCACAGGATGGAATTGCGGTTCTCCTGGTGGCATTTCAAATGGAGGAAGAGAATCTGTCTGGGTGGCTTGATTCATGAACATCAGCTCGCACAACAAATCGTGTACAGCTTGTTCTTCTTCTTGAGTCACAATCTCTCCTGTTTCGAGAAGTTCGATATCTGTTTTTTCTGAGCTGTTATCAAGTTTGAAAGGTATATAATCAAGACCCTGCTTAACCATCTCTACAAAGTTGGGATCGTCATCCTCATTGAAGTGGACTCCCTCACATTTGCCTTCGCAGACAGTATGAATTGTGTCACCATAATTCGTAATACGGTTGTCTGTTTTTCTCTTTTTAGGTTTGGTTCCTGAGGGAACCTTGGCTGGACGAGTGGGCTTTCTCTTCGTAGCGTGATCAACTTTGGACTGTTTCATCTTTGCACTGAATCCACAAATTGGAGCGAATCCACTACTCGATTGACTCGTTCCAAGAAATTGCGTTGTTTTTGTTCCTACAGACAATACAAATCTTGAGATCCAATCACGGTGTGAACAGAGCGGGCAAGTTTGGGCATGTCTATTGTTACCTAAAGGACGCGGAAGGTATTATTTGCATATGAATGATTTACCTATACAGTTATTAGTTTTCATAATAACATGGTTTGAGCAAATAAGGAAAAACTCTTTGTTAAAATAAAGGTAAGATGACGCGGTCAAACTAGTTTTGTGAAAACGACATCAGAGTTATGTTATTAAATCCGGTTTTCTAGCTGTTTTGTGGTAAGATGACGCCGTTCATCTGGTTTGCACAATCTTCTGATTGGTTCTTAGTTTAGATAAATAGGTTGTGTTATTTCATTTTATTTTCACCAAAGATGAAGGAAGAACCCATGGACTGTCCAATTGGAACAGGCTATGTGTTATACACTGGTGGTTGCGGTGAGTTAGATCTTTTGGCGGAAGGATTGGGTCGAAAGTATGGTTTTCAAGTAGAGGTCAAGATAGGGCCACGTCATCTCAGGGCCAAAACTATCACACCGTTACCGAGAGAAACGTTGATCCAAGCGAACCCTTATTTGCATCATGCCAGCAAATCACTCGACAGACCATTAAACATGACCGAGAACAGTTACGCGCGAGAACTCTTTCAAAGAAACTTTTTCATTGTCAAGGATGTTCGCATCGTGTATGCATTTGGCGAGTTGAATGCAGAAAAAAATCAAGTCAAAGGTGGAACGGGATGGTCTGTCCAATTGGCGTTGGATTTAAACAAAGAGGTATATGTCTACGACATTCCTAGTACGAAGTGGTACCAACCCTTTTTCTTTCGCTGGAACGGTGAAGGTCGTTGGGTAAAAGAATTTGGCTTTCAACCGCTACATGGTTATCCAACCCTACATAAATCCAGTGCCGTAATTGGTACCCGTTACATTGGAGAAAATACTAAGCAAGAACTAGGAGATCTCTTTCGAAGAACCTTTTGTTTGGATCAGGACATCCAACAATTGGACAAGGCTTTACAAGGACTGAGATTCAAAGACGTTTGAACAGACTTGACTAACACAGCAAGAAAGAGAAAACATTACGATAGGTTTTATACAACGTCATCAATTCCTTGGAAAATGAATTAGAATGCGAGTGGATTTTCTGAAATTTGGTACGCGAATAGCGCTGCGCATTCAAACAATCCTTGACTTCAAGAAAAGCATTGTTAATTCGTTCCTAAACTGTTATCGCTAATTGAACGTTCATTCGTCACGCTTTAAACAATCGCAGCCCAGTTACTTTTCTTTCGAGTAAAGTTGTTAAATTTAATATAAAGCGGTACGTATATTGTTTGTTGTTATTCGTTTGGACATGCAACTTTGCTTTGGTTATCTGGTTACTTTATTAAAAATAAATGTGATCAAGGATTTCCGAAAACAGCCTCGAATCCAACAAGTTAATTTATTGGATGATAACTGTAAAAGTGCGAATCCGTTTTTTTTATTGATATAACCAAGCGTTAAAAGTATTTCAAGGAAGAAGACGATCGGTTCCATCGTTAAGTTTGATTTCCTTATCATTTGACTGTGCTGTGCATGGATTTGAATGGTTGTAAATAAAAACCGCTTTTGTCGACATAACGATTTGATATAACTTTGATGAGTTTTGTTATTATTAGACGTGTGGCTTTGTTGTCTAAGCATGGCTGTTTTGTTTTAGAGCGAGGTGTTAATTTCTCATGCAAATTTAGTTCAGTGTCATTATGATTCCATGAAATATTGTGTCGTGTCCTTTGTTGTGAAAACCTGATTGGAATCAATGTCCTTTGTTGTGGGAACAACCTTCAGGGAGATAGGGGTGAATAAAATCATAGCGCAGGGAAAAAAAACCTGTTAGTCCAGTCAATAAAACCAGTTCAGATATATACATGATCGACCTGATTTAAACTGGTTTGACAGTTACTCCTCATTGGTTTACACCCTCCCCATTGTTCTTTTGGCTATATATTCATACCATCACCCGGATGGTTGGGCGGAATCGTAGTACTATCATACCACACCCGCTGACGTACAAGACCTGCATCTCATTACCTCAAAACCGGTTTGTCCAGTTTCCTTGTTCAAACAGGTCCTACCTCATTAACTCAGGGCTGCTGCATATATGAATAAAATTGACCTAGTCATCCCCCACATACTACTGGAGTTATAAGAGCGCTTATATCCAGTGAAAACAGGCCCGACATAAGCATAAGCGGAAGGATATATAGATTACTTTATGGGCAGTGCGCGCGTACGGCATTTACGCACGAGTTGATGATGTATCAGAAATCGAACGAGTGAGCGCAGCGAACGAGTGAGAATTCTGATACAAACCAACGAGTGCGTAAATGCCGTACAAAGCACTGCCCATGCTGTAATTTGTTTATTTTATACATACTGAGATTTTATGCCAAGGTAAGTTTTATTTATTTTTGTCTCGGAAATAACTTAAACAGCTCTGGAATAAATTTCTTTGACCGGCAGAGTCTCAAACAATCAAGTAGTGAGAAAACAATAATTAAAAATTGTACACAATCGATCGGAAATCATAAAGAATGTTCACCTCCTCGTCGCTTAAAGCTTCGGCTGCATTTGGTTTGTTTCCTTTGCCTGTTTGCTTCGAGCTTCCAGCCATTTTCTTGCTTGTTCAAACGTTTTGTCTTCAATAATGCTCACAGGGTATTTACATTTTGTACTTTCTTTCAAATCCCGGTTGAAACTCGAAATCATTCCTCGAATTAAAGGCTCGTAGTCTTCGCCGTCTTTTCTTTTAACACTTAAAATAAATTCGCACACGTAAGCTTACTTGTTGAGTTCTTCTGGTTGAATTTCTTCTTGTTGTTGTTTCGCTCGTCTCTTTTAAGAATACGGTTAGTAGATTAACATCTCTTTGCGTTTTCGCTCGGGTGTTTTTGTTTTCCTGCTCTTGAATGTATTCTTCAATTGGTTTTTCCAAGGACATAAATCCGGAACTTTCAGTCATCTTTTGAGTTTTGAATAAAGAATTAAAAGTTCAAGCAAATATTTTTGTGAATGAAAAGGCTAACGCCAGCGACGTCGACAGTGGAAGCGCCTTTGAAAATAGTGATATGTTTTGACAGGTGCTTTGTGATTGGACGAAACACTTTTCTCACGTGTGAGAAAGTCGTTTCGCCATTCTGATTGGCTGCGAAAATGCCCGAACGGGGTTTTCACGCGCGAAATTCTATCAGAAAATCTCAGTATGTATAAAATAAAATAATATGCGACAAGTGAAAACGAACATTGACATAAGCATAAGATTGATCCTTATGCTTGTGCGTATGCTTAAAGCTTAAAGGGACACTGTCTCGGCTGAAATTTCGTGTTTTCATGATTATGACCAGGAGCTTGCTTTAAGATTACTTTATTATCTTAAAATAGGAAGAAAAACAAAGCGCCAAGAGTGATGAACGCAACGAAAAAGGAACTAAAAGACAAAACAACGACTAAAAAACTCAAAATTCCTCCAGAATGAAAACTTTTTATGACAACCTGTCACAAAATAAAAATTCATGAACTGGTGCCGTATTCACGAGGGCATCCTAAGTACTAAGAGCCTCCTAAGACATAACTTCTAGGAAGACTGCTATTCACGAAGACCTCCTATTGTGAGACGTGTCCTATAATGTAAGCGTCAATAGACTGCACTCACGAGCCAATCAAGGCTCCAAAGGAGGACGAGACTTCATTCGTGAAAGAAAGAGCTGTCACCCTATTAATACTCATTACAAGTAGTGTGCGACGCAGAAAAGATAACATTAAACGTCGTGGCAAAATGGCTGAATTCGATTCCTCGGCAATGTTTATCCAAGCCCGTTTTTTTTTTTCTAGTTTTGTGGTTTGGGCAACATTGTAATATGAATTAAATATGACTTGTTTGCGATATGCCGCTCCTTCTGCTAAAGCCGATTTCTCTTGGCTCGTAAAATTAGGCTTTCTTTTCTTTGCATCACACATGGTGGAAGCAAATGTACGAACTCAGTAATCCTTCAAATTGCGGTACTTATTATTTACAATCACGATTTGAGAAAATCTGATTGGCTTATCTATTGCAATCGATAATTTTCAGGGACTAGTAAACTTAGGAGACGCCTAAGTTGTGCGTATAAAATATCGTTCGTGAATATCACAAACATCACCCAAGTTATATTTTAGGATATATCTTAGGTAGAATTTCGTGAATCCAGCCCCTGTAATCTACTTCAATCCTTGTTATCCTGCACTTTGTGTCAAAACTACTGCTTCTGTTATGCTCTATAAAAGCTTTTTATCCAATTTAGTTGTATGTTTGGTGTCATTTCGGCGGAACAGTGTCCATTAATCGTGATTGAACACGCATGCGCGCTTTAACTCTAAAGAGGGACCACAGTCAGTGACACCTGAACCGTGTGCAGTGCGGAAGACCTTAGATAACAACGGTCTGGACCACCTCGGACTCTTATTGATAATTGTACAACGTATATTCGACACTTAGAATTTTATTTTCAATAAACTTTTAAGAGTAAAAAAAAGAAAATCTAAAACCCCCACTCAGGATTGAACCTGTGATCTCAGCTAGTCTTAGACTTACATAGCCTACCGTACCACTGTACCACCTAGCTTCTCGGGCTGCTTAGGCCTAAATTTAACTATATAAACTGCTAACCCCAACCTCAACTGCAAGCTAACCAGTTACTCCGTTATATAAGTCTCAATAAGACGTCTGAGATGGTCCAGGCCGTTGTTATCTAAGATCTTCCGTGCAGTGCAACCGCCGAATTTCATTATTATATTTAACAAAAAGGTTTTAATTGGCCATTATATGTCCTGTGATATTTGTTTGTCGCCATAGCACAGTCAAAACGAGGTGTGGAATTACGTGGAATCGAGTAATTCCATAATTGTTTTGACGGTGCTACATGTATGGTGTCAAAAATTATTTACCAGAGGACGTACAATATCAGTTGCCTGCTTAAATCTATTTTACCATAACAAGAAACATTTTTCTTAGAGCTATCATGTTCAATCTGGCCTCAAAATCCAGAAATTGAACTTAAAAAAAGGAATCGAGCGCCCTGAAACTTTGATCATCACGGAAACGTTTGATTTCACAGACAAGAATACGAAGTAAACTTTTAAGTCATTTAAGTCATTTACTTACCTTTCTTCCCACCTCATAATGACCGTATTTTCCTCTGTGGTAGTGACGAAAGTTTGCTGAAAGTAGTTTAGCGTTTTGCGTCCTCTTTCGACTTGAATACGTTTGCCATGTTTTCAAGGTCCTCAAGTCCACAACCGACCCAAATTCTGCTCCAAGCGTTTGAGCTTTGACAAGTGTGGATTTTTCAGCAATGGCAAATGTAATATTTGATTAGAAACGGCGACAGTTCGCCGAAATAGACGGAGAAAGCAGCTATCTTGGAAACCACCCGGCTGAATTTCTTTCTGAAGCCAAAATCATTTGTTTTCCCGCGCGCTAGAGGCGGGTGGCGTCATCGATAACGTCATTCATGGTATGAACAACATAGTGTAAACAATAGCTCTTAGCCAATGAGTGCGCGGGAAATTTTACAGTTATGGTAAAAAGGGTAACTAATTCGGACGTCAAAACGCATTATAGTTTTTACCACAGACGAAGTGAGAAACGTGAAAAGCAGAATTAATCGAAATCAGTTACTCGAGGGCTTAATGAATATTTCTGGTGAAGGTTGTTAGTTAATAGTTAGATACTATTGAAGATAAAAATGTTACATTTTTTACCTTCACCCTTTCTGCTGCTTTTGTTGTTGTTATGATTTATTTGAAAGATCACGCCCTGATTTATCTGAAAGGTCACTTTGATGATACGATATTTACCTTCATATTCATCTTTATAGGTAACATTTGAAGGGACGATTGGATCTAGATATACTAGTGATGCAGCCATCGATGACGTATTAATTACTAATGGCAGCTGTCCAGGTTAGTCCGCCCCAGATGAGGGTCCTCGATAAAATATGTTTATATTTCCAACCAATGGATGGCATGAATAAAGTGAGAATATATACTCAGGTATGATATTATATGGACAGCAAACGTTAAACAAGGAATATAGGGAAACACACAATATATTTGTATGAGAACGCAAAATAAAACCAATACCGTGAAGGAGGTTTAGATACCCAGTCTTTATTTGCATAGATTCTGGCGATTTTATCCCCTGATATTCTCCGCATTTAATGCACCTTTTTCATTGTTTTGAACAGGTTATTATTTGTAACAAGAGGCTCCTAGCAGCCTATACTCATGCGCATGCGTAAGAGAGTTTTATCATATACTTTAAACATGATAAGAAGATGTTCGACATGGAGAAGAGTTACTCCTTTCATTCAGTCATAGTTCCTGCAAACCACCTTGTTTACTATTGAATATTTTGCAAATGAAGGCTGTACCACAATGAAGCCAGTGATTCTTCTGAGTCTTATATATACCTAACGTGAACATTAGTAATGTAAGTAGGGGGTTGTAGGAGACGCTGTCGTGACACTTCAGTAACGCTGTTTTACCGGAAGTGGGAGTACCGGAAGCAGGAAGTGTAAATGGCAAAGCTATGAACCGGAAGTACACAATTAAAAATATGCGTGCATAAATTTGCATGCAAAATCGTGACAAAAAATAAAAATAATAAAAAAGAAAAAGAAAAAAAGAAAAACGATGGGCATTGCGCATGAGTAATAACCCACATAAATGCTCAATAAAATGGAACAACAGGTCGTTCCACATCAGTGACCACAGTAATGACCTACTGTTCCACTTCAGTGATTTTCTAGAATCTTCTCAATTTAAAAAATCAACATAATTTATTAGTACCCACAACACCCCTGACAAATACCATTTCATCTACATGTCAACAAAATGAACAGGACATCTCTCTGGAAAAACAACAAACGCTCTGTATCCCCTGTATGTAGGTTTTAGGGTGGCCCGCTCCCTTTTATAAATCGAATTTTTGGCATGTAAGCGTTAACCGATTTTGTAAGTTTTGGTAGGGCGATAAAGGAGTCTTCAAATTATACAGGACTTTAAATTTTAGTGCATATAAGATAAGCGATTAAAAGTTACAAGTGGTTTTAGAAAACCCCGTTTTTTTTTAAGAAAACGCGAACATCGAACAAGGGGCGCTATCTTAAGATCGAAAATTAGGTGGTACAATGAAAATAGACACTGCAAACAGGGAACCACAAGCCAAATAAAACAAGATGCTAACAACTATGTTACAGGAAATCCTAGCCGAGTGCCTGTCTTTCTATATGAATTTATATACTACAAACGCAAGCTCACACTTTTCAGCCATGAAAATGACACGATCCTGAACGAGGAAAAAGAACAAAATAACTGTGAAGGCCCCTCAGCAGAAACAAAATGCCTTGCAGCTCTGAGAACTATAGAAAATGGGAAAACACAGCTCCGACGGGTTACCAGCTGAATTTTATCAGGTTTTCTGGAAAGATATTTCCAAAATACTTATAAGAGCACTCAACTTTTTATACCATGCGGGTCAAATGTCCATTACTCAGAGAAGGGCATTATCAAACTCATTCCCAAGAAAGACGCGGATCCGCACTACATCAAAAACTGGAGACCATTAACCCTTCTCAACTGTGATTGTAAATTAGCTGCAAATTATATCGCAAATCGCCTGAAAATGTTCTTTTCGATCTAATCAGCTATGACCAGACTAGCTTCATTAAAGGTAGATTTATAGGTGAAAACATTAGACTAATAGACAGCGTTATTCATTTTGCAAAAGAAAAAACATTCCCGGACTGCTCTTATTTCTCGATTTTAAGAAAGCGTTTGACACGATAGAATGGCCTTCCATTACACGAACGCTTCAATATTTTGATTTTGGTCCTACTTTGATAAACTGGGTCAAGTGTTTTTACAGCAACATACAAAGCTGCGTCTTGAATAATTGATGGACGAGTAGTTATTTTTTTTTTTAAGTCGAAAAATTAGGAGTTAGGCAAGGCTGCCCTTTATCTCATTATCTTTTTATTCTCTCGGTGGAAATTCTAGCCAAAGCAATTAGGGAATCCGTGTGAAGCAGGAAGAAATTAAACTAAGTCAGTACGCAGACGACACGACTTTAATTCTCGACGACAGACACTCTCGGCCGCCCTTAGTGTGCTCGAAGACTTCGGCGAGACTTCTGACCTCAAGCTTAACACCAAGAAAACAGAAGCTCTCTGGATCGGTTTGAAAAGCGGTAGAAATGAAATTCTTGCTCCTGAAAGAAATTTTAGATGGCAAAAAATAAAGTAAAATATCTTGGAATACAGTTTTCTGTAGACCCTGACACTACTGCCTTCTTAAATTACAAGGAAAAATTGGAAAAAATAAGAATCGTACTTAAAAACTGGAAATACTAAAAAATAAATAGTACTAAAAAGCTTAATTGCTTGTCAAACTGTTCACATTTCTGCGCCTCTCTGCACAAACGAGTTTATAATCAAAGAGATAAATAAGTAAGGGTTATTTTTAGGCAACGAGGGGATACGAAGTGCCTAAAAATAACCGGCTTATATTCCACATGGGCGAGGTTGACTGCCCAATGACAAACAAACTCTTTTGTGCAATGCATATATCGGAATGTCTTTATATGTGTGGAGAACAATAGAATAAAAATGCTGAACGTACGCACTGGGATTTCGACGTGGTAAATTCGTACAGAACAAAAATGTTTTGCGTCGTGTCTGAGCTTTATTTATTTCAAGATCAGAAGATATGAGTGATTCAGCAGACGACTTGTTTCTTACTCGGAACAGTTTCAGTGGTTCGTTAAATGTAAGCAGTAAGCTAGACGCGGAGCTCGCGACTGAACAACCTCAAGGTGCTCATGATAACGCGCAGTTTAGCGTTGCAGAAGTGACTGAGGTGTTGTTCGAAGATGCCAAGCAATGTCAAGATATCGCAGCAGTAAGTAGAATCCAGTAATCCAGTATTTCGGAACGATCGTCGTCTGTTTTCAATTTAACAAATTCCTCGGTTGTGTTCAAAATGTAAGAATCCTTAAAGTTGGTGACAAATTTTTCTTGCTTTGCTGTTATTTTTGTTTGCAACTTTGGGTGTTGAGAGGGGAATATGTCAGGGGAATATGTCAGGGGAATATGTCGGGGGAATATGTCGGGGGAATATGTTGAGGTGAATATATTCCATTGTTTTGCTATTGTTTCAGCCCCGCATTCCCCTGTAACAATCAAAAGCCGCCACCAGCTTTTCAGACAGTTGATAATTAGCGGGGACTACTCAAGATAATCCCCTACGAGAACAAAGGAAACCAAGCCATGTGGAATATAAGCTATTTTATCTGTTTCTATGGAATGCAAAAATAATAAAATAGAACGCGATATAATGATAAATAACAAGGCCTTGAAGGTATCATGGATTAAAACATATTTTGATACTGACAACCATGGCAAATGGAAATTGTTTTTTTTATATTCAACTTAAGCGGTTTGGCTATGGCTTCCTTCTTACAGGCAGTCTTAATGAAAAAGATACAAAAAAGAATTTTAATGCAACAGACAACTTCTTAAAGGAAAATTTTCAAAACAAATTTTGAAGAGAAATTAACATCTGAAAGGCAGTTTCTTGAAAACAGTCTATGGTTCAACTCCTTGGTGCGAATTAACGATGCCCCATTTTTTTTACAAGGAATGGGAACGCAGAGTTATTAAGGAAATAAAACACTTAAAAGATAGTAATAACAATTTTTTTACCTTTCAAGAGCTGCAGAAACTTTCAACATTCATAACTTCTTTAATATGTATTCAAACGCCATCAAACTTTATGACTTTTCCTACAATTTTTCTGGCGACAATTTCATATGACAATTGATTACATGACTTGATGTTTCCATGGCAACAAGATTTTGACAGCCTTGTTTATTAAAATTTGCATATCTGTACCTTTGAATGAAGAAAAACAATTTTCACTGGTATAACTTTTATATTTTTATGTCATTTAGCGTTTATTTATTAGTTGATTAATTTTGAGTCAATTTGGACGGTTTTTAAGAGGTTTTAGAAATGTCAGAAATCCAAGATGGCGGATCCAATATGGCGGCCGTATAACTAATTATCTAATAACTACGTCATATCACGTCATCGTTCCATTGTGCGGACCGCAAAGGAGACAGTTTTGGACGTACCATGTACCTTCTTGGCTTCATTGTCATAGCCTTAATGTTCTTGAAGTTACGAGGGGGGCTCAGGAACTCAAAAAAAGCCCAGGCTGAATAGGGTTAACATACTTAGGACTTATTTCTGCCTTAAAAACTCTCCGGAGAACAAGTAACCTACGCGACCTCACAGATAATGACAATGAATATGAAAGCTTCTTGACCAAATTGATCAAATCTCAAAAATCAAATAGACTCGTGTATGATAAACTTGTTGCGAAGAAGGCCTCTGCCCCTACTCTTAGCCAACAGAAATGGCTTAAAGATTGTAGTTTGAAGCAAAACGATGTAAACTGGAGAGCGCTGCTTACCTACTAAGCACCGGCAAAACGTTATGAATTCCAGTTTAGACTTCTGCACAGGAGATTACCGACACATGACTTTTTAGCTAAAATACGAATAAAAGAGAACCCCTGTGCTCTTTTTGTCAAGGAGAATGCGAAAAACTAATTCACTATTATGGAGTTGCCCTACAACAACACTTTTCTGGGAAAGCGTAATAGCGCGGCTAAGGGCCTTTCAAATCATTGAAGATGATTTCTCTTTGGATATATCTCTGGCACTGGGCTTACTGCGCCTTTCAATAACATGCGGAATTTGAAATTCAAATTTCCACCAACAGTTGCGTTTTACACTGCCGTCAATCATCTTAGCTTACCTCTCAGGAAACAGATCTTCACTTCAATGAGGTCAAAAGGTCACTTCCGTGCATTATGATTGGTAGATTTCGATCCGTTTTGTTTGTTTCTTTTTTACATGGTCCGTTGGCTTTCGTATTAATTATGATTGACTACAGGGAATAACGCAACTGTTGGTGGAGATTTGAATTTCAAATTCCGCATGTTATTGAAAGGCGCAGTAAAACCTGATTCATCAAAATTTCATTACCAGGTTATATTTTTGTTTTCTTGTAGCCAGACACTTCATCTGGCTCTGTAAAACGAAAGGTTTAACTACATCACCCTACGGTTTTCTTAAATACCTTAAGTCGATCCACAGTATACACGTTCACGGAATTGCAAACCAACCCTTACCTAAGGAATGGGCATTCCTAAACGGCATCACCTAAAAAACTCTGACTCTTTCCAAGCAACCTCCCTTACGCCCCTAATACCTTTCACTCATGCACAAACAGCCTCTTCTTTTTAACGGAATGCGCTGCCTCTAAAACCTTTTAGCTACTTCCATTGTTTAACTAATATAAAGTCTTTCTCTTCGCCTCACCCCTTATTTTCTTTAATTATTCGTTTTTTGTAGTTTCTCATTTTTTTCTCTTTATTGTTACTCAAAATGTGTGCATAAGATAATTTTGTTAAATCACGCCGCTCTTTGTAAAACTATAATACATAATTGCCACGCGTTTATAATTCGATCAGTTCATGGTCTTAATGTGTCAGCTATCCAATCTTTGTGGCTTAGGGATCAATATGATTCAAATGATGTAGAGCAATGCAATTCATTAAACATAGGTAGAAGCCAGGAATCCACGAAACAGCAATCTAGCTCATTTAAATTCGAAATCAGAAGCATTAAACGGGCAAATGTTCTTATAAGTCATTTAAATATAAATAGTATCCAGAATAAATTTGAAGATCTGAAACTATTTAACAACAAGCTCAAGTCACAGATAATTGTTATCACGGAAACAAAAATTGATGAAACGTACCCTAATTCCCAATTCCAGTTGAATGGTTATGACCTGTACAGAAAAGATCGGAAAAAAGGAGGAAGAGTGATGGCATTTATTTCGTCGTGGCTACCATAAAAAAAGATCACACTATCAATGACTTATAAGACACTGGAAGTTCTTGGAGTTGAAGTTAAAATAAACAATAATGACGTTCTTGTTATTGGGATCTACAGACCACCAAAAACCATCGGTGAGAACTACTATAATAAATTAGAGGATGAACTACATGCTTTAACTATGTGGGCAACCCAGGAAAAATAAACTGTAATTATAACTGGAGATTTAAACCTTGACAGAATGAATCCCAATCGGAGAGAATGTAAGATTCTAACAGATCGGGAAGAGGTGTATGAACTAGAATGCCTGATCAAGGATCCTACACGCATTACAAATTCTTCAGAAACATTAATTGACGTCATTCTTACAAATAAACCGGATTTGTTTGAACAAAGTGGTGTGGTTTTTTTCAGAAATTAGTGACCATGGTTTAGTTTATGGTCTAATGAAAGAGAAAGTTCATCAGCACCAAAGCAAAACTATTACCTTCAGAAGTATCAAAAATCTGGATGTGGAAAAGTTAAACGAAGACTTGCAAACAGCTCCGTGGCACGTTGGTGATGTATTTGATGACATTGATGACATACACTTTTTCTGGCAATCACTTTTTACACAAGTAGTGGATGAACATCATCCACTAAAGCAAAAAAAGAAAAAGTTCGATCAAAAGATATTCCCTTCATGACTAAGGATTGGAAGGAGGCTATCAAGAAAAACAGGAAATACGCTAAGCTATTCGCAAAAAACAGAAGCGTGGAAAATGTTGAACTGACAGAAGAAGAAATGGAGAAACATAGCCACATCCTATAGACGTAAAGCTATTAGAGAATACTGGTCAAAAATTTCAGTGGACCTTGGAAGAAATCCCCAGAAGTATTATAACACATTTAAGCCCATTTTAGGGAAAGGAAAAACAAACAGCGTCAACAACAAAATAAATATCAAGACAGAAGTAAATCACTTAGAAACTGACCTAAAGAAAGTTGCAGAAGTGATGGCTAATTACTTTACAGCAACGGCAGATGGTATTGGTGTTGGGAATGAAGAGTTCAACGAATGTAAATTTGACACACATGAGAGTGTTGTCTCTATTGAAAAAGCAATGGTTGGAAATAGTAAATGTTTTCAGTTCAGAAAGATAAACCAGATCGAAGTGAAAGAACTATTGGATAAACTAAACGTGTCGAAGGCAAAGGGTCCGAGTTTATTTTCTCCAAAACTATTGAAATTAGCCATCCTGGCATTGCACCATCTATGACCAAGCTTTTTAATACCATTGTTTATTTGAAAAGTTGACCCAAAGCATGGAAAAGTGGTGAGTGGGTCCCTGTGTATAAAAAGGGTGACAAATCTGATGTTAAGAACAACAGACCAGTAATAGTGCTGGATTCAGTCGGCAAAGTATTTGAACAATTGATATGTAAACAAATTGGTCAACATTATGACACTGTACTTTCACCATATTTATCTGCATATCGCAAGACCCATTCCTGTGAAACAACCATGATAAGATTAGTAGAAGACTGGAAATTTTCACTAGATTGGAATTTGAGTGTAGGGGTCTTATCAACAGCTATGTCAAAAGCATTTGATTGTTTGCAGCATGCACTTATGCTGAAAAAACTTCAAGCGTATGGATTTGATGATATGGCCATATACATACTAAGATCATATTTTAAGCACAGATTAAATAGAGTTAGATTAGGTTCTATAGTAAGTGATTCGCAACATGTCAAAAGGGGATGTCCCCAAGGCTCTTCTGTTGGACTACTAATGTGGAATTTGTATCAAAATGATTTATTACACTTTGTCAAAGGCGTTGACTTTTCAATGTATGCAGATGACCACCAGCTTTATGTGTCTGATAATTCTATAAATGCTGTTGAAGAAAAGCTCAATGCCAATGGAGAAATTGCATCACAATGGCACAAAAATAATTTTCTCCAAGGCAACAAAGATAAGTACAACGCGATGCTGCTATCTCCTGTTAATAATGAATCCATTAATGTTCACATTGATGGACAAGATATTACCAACTGTAAAAACCTCAAATTACTTGGTATCACAATAGACAGTGATCTTATGTTTAGGTCACATATACAAGAGATCTGCATAAATACAAGTAAGAAGATTGAAGTCCTGTCACGTTTAAAGAATATGATTTCTATAGAAATTAAACATCATTTGTATAAACATGCAATTTTACCCAATTTGACATACTGTCATGTAGTTTGGAAATTCTGTACAAAATCAGATCGAAGAAAACTTGAAAGGATTCAAGAGCGTGCTCTCCGCATTGTATTTAGAGAAAAATCTGCCACATATGAAGAACTCCTCAAGAAAGCTGGACTAACTACTCTATACAACCGGAGGCTTCCTTCAAGATATAGCTATAATGATGTATAAAGTGAAACACAAATTATTGCCCCGTTATGTTGTGGATATTTTTGAAGAAAATGAAACCAGATATCAGCTTCGTAATGAAAATGACTTTAAGATACCAATATTTCAATCTGTGAGATATGGGAAACACTCTTTAAGATACCAAGGTCCATATCTGTGGTCTAAATTATCTCGTGTAGATACATGTGACCTCTCATAGGAAAACGATACTAACGGATAGCTGTTCGAACCGGTTATACCGTTCACTTGCCGTTCACCTGCCGTTAACGAACAGTAGGAGGCCGTTCGAACGGCTGCGGCTAGCCGTTCACTTAAAATATTCAGCCGTTCGAACGGCAAGGGTCATCCGTTCACTTAAAATATTCAGCCGTTCGAACGGCAAGGGTCGCGCGTTCACTTAAAATATTCAGCCGTTCACGAAAAATATTCAGCCGTTCAAACGGCTTAAGTTAACTGTTCGGAAAAAAAAAATTCGGCGGTTCAAATAAATCTTCACCCGTTCGAAACGTTGTTTAACATCCGTTCAAGCGTTTAACAACGCTTCGGCAAATTCGTCTAACGGATAGCTTGATAGTTTCGAAAAGGAACAGCTTCCGAGAATAATTATTTTTCAGATTGTACCGACAGTCAATAAATTATTCAGAGCGCTAGAGCTTTGGAAACATTTTGCCGACTCAGGAAATAATTGCGCTGTATGATCTTTAATAATACATGTAAAACAGCTAGTTTTTCTCTCCCAGAATGTCATCGAGCATCTGTTTGGCCAGACACGGGCGAGATTCAAGCCAGACAACAGTCCCGCTCTTAAAATGAGCAAGAATCAAGCGACGAATGTTTTTCTCACTTAGATGGAGATCACGCGGATGGATCGATGGAACGCTCGCGAAACCAAACGCGTCTTATGTTTATTCCCAGCCCGAAGACACTCCAAACTTTCTGTGATGTTTTAGCGCGGTGGAATACTTCGATATGAAGAAAGAAAACAGACACTTTCTTAGAAGTTTATATAAAAACTTGAGACTTTCGCTTGTGCCAGCGTGTTTTCAGGTTTCAAATTACTGTTTTGACATATGCAAATTCGGTGCACTTTTACCACTGTTCCCAAGGGACCGCCAAGCACTAGCTAGTTATGTCTTTTTTACCGACAACTACAACAAACTTCAAAGGGTTTAATTTTTATTTTCTGCCTACCAAACGTTCCCTACCGTCTTTAATTTCGATTATAATTTTTAGTTCCATTCAAGATTTATTTTAATAATAAGTAAACATGAAGTGCAGAAATAATTTTACACATGAATTTTGCGTGACTACTGCATTTGGGACTCCGGGCCAAAATAGCATAACCAATTAATGATTCACAAGCTGTAAATTGTAGAATTAGCTGTTCAGATGTTCAATTTTGATGACGATGTCTCGCGCGAATACACTCGACGACAAAGACACCGTTGTCGTATGCATATATAAGGATCAAATTCGAAGGAATTGGCGAATCGTGTCCATCGTTTGACAATAATTTGATAATTTCGAAAACAACTTGCAGCTACCAATTACCAAAGGTCACTAAACAGTCGAAATCAGCGATGCCACCATGTTTGCGAAGAAATGGAGTTAATTGGCTTGATTGGCATGGTGATCCGCCCCACGGCACAATAAGTCGACTTGAGTTTCGATGGTTTTGCAGAAGTCTTACTTGAATCCTTTCAATTTGTCGACTTTAATGATATGCTAAGTCAAGTGCGTTCACTTTTTACTTGCCCAGTGTAAAGAGGCCCAATTGTCGAAACAATCGCGCGATTGGCTGTCAGAGAGTGTGTAGCGTTTCCTGAAAATCGTTTGGTATGCAAATTACAGAAAAATGTTGTGCTTCGGTGAATATGAGTTGCATGGTTTCAACTTTTACTCGACGTTCGATGCCCGTCGACAAACATATGTTTTTATCGTCGATTAAATAATGTTCTTGTTTAAAATGTAGCAAATAGCGATCAATTTACTTGAAGAGTTTATATTTTTAGATCATAAAACATTTACGTTTTGATTTTCGCTGTCGGCAACTGAGTGTTTTCTTTTAATCGTTCGGCCGTTTGTTTCACTGCGAGTCGCTCGAAGTATTTTTTTTCTTTAGCCGTTCATCCGTTCACTGTGTTCTGTCGCACTTTGTAATAATCGTCGCACTTTGTAATAACTGTCGCACTTTGTAATAAAATTGTCGCACTTTGTAATACCTGTCGCACTTTGTAATAACAGTTGTCGCACTTTGTAATAAAAATTATCGCACTTTGTAATAACATAAGCTGTCGCACTTTGTAATAACACGTTGTCGCACTTTCTAATAAGTTCCCAAACTGCTCTTTAATATTAGGAAAATGTACGAACTAACTCATCTCTTTGCAGTGCATAGACAAAGACGCTGTCTTTGATTTGTTTTGCTAAGTCGTTTCGCTTGATGTGTGTTGTGGCATTGGAACACGGTGATCAATGAGCCCAGAAAGCGTAGACTGAACATTCCTTAATGTGCTTTGTTTACTGACTTAGGCCCTGTTTACACGGAGGCAGGTTATCCTCCTAGGCTGTGGTTTTTCATCATCGCTTTTAATGTTGCAAAGCCTCCGCCAAAGGCGATACATGGCAAAATGCGATCCGGCTAGGAGGGTAACCCTCGTATGCTAGGTGGGTAACCCTACCTTTTATGTAAACGCGAGGCAAAAAACATAAGAGTGTATAATGTACAGGCGAGTTTCCAGCCTAGGCGGGTTTCCCTTGTTCCATTTAAACAGGCCCTTATTCAAGCGACTCACAGCCGCAGAGACCGCACAGGGGGTGTGGCTTTAGCCCCCCACCTTTTTGGATTAAAAAGAAAAATGACTAAAACACTATTGCAAAAATATCATAAGTGAACGCTTTTTTATGACATAAACAGCTAGTAAGTTTCAGTATTCATAAAGGAAGATGATTTGTACGCCTTCCTGCCCCAAAAAAAGGAAAACAGTAAACGGTTTATCTTGCTTTAACTAGAACATCTGGTAAACAATAGCTTTTTACCACCTGAAGACTGAAAACAGGGCTTGCAATCACCATTGGCAAAAGAGTGATTTATTATAGATATTCATAAAGAAGCAACTATTACAGAAACTCAAACAGTTGCTTCGCGGCCCTGCATGTGTCCGAATAACACTCTTACATTGCGTCTGTTGAAACTGGTTTAGCAGTCTAGTCAATTTGAATTTTGAACGATTTTGAATTTTTTGGCTACAACTCGTATATATATATATATATATATATATAGAGATTTGTAGAGATGGATTACTTGGTCGAAGACATTTATTCACTGCTACTCAGAGTTTCATGCTTCTTACGAAGCAATCATCAGGCAACTGCCTACAATAACGGATACATAGAAAACATACAAAATTTGAAATTACAGAACAATACCTAATGGCGTGACGTGCGGAGATATTAGGTATTGTTCTGTAATTTCAAATTTTGTATGTTTTCTATGTATCCGTTATTGTAGGCAGTTGCCTGATGATTGCTTCGTAAGAAGCATGAAACTCTGAGTAGCAGTGAATAAATGTCTTCGACCAAGTAATCCATCTCTACAAATCTACATATCGCTCAAGTTTATCTATTGAGCACTTTTATAGCTGATGAAGTCTTCAATTCATTATTTATATATATATATATATATATATATATATATATATATATATATATATATATATATATATATATATATATATATATAACCACCAGTGGAAAAATTGAAGACTTCATCCGCTATAAAAGTGCTCGATGGTAGAACCAGAGCTGTGAATAAAGATGAATTTCTGGAGTCGGACTAGTTCAAAAACATTTAATTGCTACTCGGAGTTTCATGCTTCTAATGAAGCAATCATCAGGCAACATTAGAAGCATGAAACTCCGAGTAGCAATTAAATGTTTTTGAACTAGTCCGACTCCAGAAATTCATCTTTATATATATATATATATATATATATATATATATATATATATATATATATATATATATATATATATATATATATATATATATATAAAATCGCATTACTATTGACAAATACAGATGCCTTCTTAGCCTTTTCACCATTTCAGAAGACTTAACTTTCAAAATTTCCCGGGGAAGCATGCCCCCAGACCGCTCCAGCTTGCTTACATTAGTCTCCAACTCGAAAATCTGCTTCGCGGTCCCTGCGGGGGGGTAGGTTCTTTTGTTTTTAGGCTTAGCAGCCACGAAAATGGTCTCGGGAAAGGCTTAGCTTCCCTGCTGCTAAAAGTAAGGGAGGAAAATAGAGGCCTTTGCTATTTGTAGGTTGCAGCTGAAGATATTCTGTAGAAGAACAGTTATAAGAGTCTTGCAAACGTGAGGATGCGCAAAAAATGAATAGATATACGCGGTATTTCTCCGATTTGACAGCGACGTCATCAATTGTTTGACCGCAAGCGACATCTTATTGGCTGAAATTTATTGCTAAATCGCTTGAACTTTTCCGACTCTACTTGAAGCAACTCGTACTATTGGAACTAGCTTTGCGGTTTTAAAAATCGCTCTCAAAAAACACAGCTAGTAGCTAGAAGCTTGGAAAAAAGTTTACTACAGAGTAAGCGACCATCTGAACATCCATACCACAGCCTTTTTAGCTTTAAAAGTATGTTTTTTTTTGGACAAAAGTCATCAGATCTGGTGTTAATTTTAACGCCTAGGAGCCGGCTGTCACATTCACCGTGCAACTCGTAATTTTACCATCAATATCACTGATAATGAATGGCATGCAAATGGATCTTGGCTTTTCTAAGCCTCTTGATGCTTACTTGTTGTACATTCCGAAGCAAGAAAAAAAAGGTGTACCTGCGCCCATTAAATGATGTAACATATGAGACGATTTTGCTGCTAGTCCAAGGGAAATTTAACGTGCCCGTGGCAGAACGTACCCGCGAACAAAAGAATGCTGTGGTCCGCTATTGGCGGCAAAGAAACAGATTTCATCTTGGGCCTCAACCTACCCCAACCCTCTACTTTGATGGCAGAAAAGTGGTACGGGAGACATCCATAGCAAGCCTAGTTGCGAAAACTTTCGACGAGGCAAAATCTGGTGGATGCAAGAAACTGAGAAATCGAGCCGCAGCTAGCTTCGCAGGACTGAGCGAAATAAATATTTTAAGCGTCACAAACAACGAAGCGAAGTATCGAATACACAGTGTCAAGTTCACCAATTAAGCTACGCCGAGACCAGTAACCGCCAGTACAATTCAAGCACAGCATCAAATTGAACTGATGGATTTGAGCAAAGAGGCTGTCGATCACAACACGCGCGTGTACAAATATGTTTTGAGTGTAATGGATATTTTCAGCCGGTATTTGTGGTTGCGGCCGCTGGAAAAAAAGTCAAGCCAACATGTTAGTCGAGCACTTCAGAAGATTTATAGCGAGCACGGTTCACCAGACCGCCTTCAAAGCGACCGGGGAAAATAATTCGAAGGAAAGGTTAGACCTCTTTGCAAACAGTTAAAAATAAAACTAATTAAATCGAGACCCTACCACCCGCAGTCACAGGGAAAGGTTGAGAGATCGCATAGACGACTAAGAAAAAAAAAATAAAGTACGACCTAGTATCCCTAGGCAAAAAGGGGGTAAACTGGGCAGCGAATCTTGAAGACTACAACCGGATTATGAACGAGAAATGTAAATAGGAACTTGACTGGAAATCTCCTTTCGAAATATATTACGGGCGGAAGTCAAATCAATTAATGAAGGCGTCGTTAGATTGTGTAGATTCTGATGATAACTTCGTTACTAGGGCGCCGAGAAAACGGGATTTGACCAGTCACTTAAAAAAAGTAAAGAGATCCGACAAAGAGCCAAACATTACAGCAAGAAGCTAAACGATCGAATGGTGAAGGGCCACAAGCGACGCCACAAAGCGGAAACGTTCAAAGTAAAAGAACACGTTTTAGTACGGTACAGACCGCAAAAATGAGGGAAACTCCCACTGAAAAAAAGGTTCGTTGTAATAGGGACAATAATAAAAAAGAGCCAAAAAAATCTTGATGCATACAAAGTCAAGTTTATGCCTCCAAATTGTTCAGAACACAAAGAAGAATGGTTTTCGGTAGAAGACATGGCAAGCATTAAGAAACGCCACTCAGCTAGCAAGAACAAGGAACAGCAGAAACTAAAAGAACTTCGACAAAAGATGTATATACCATTAACAGCCTGCGATCGTTTTCTGGATCGAGACTTTCCCGACATGGATTTGTCTCTTATGTACAATCCACCAGGTGACGGGAATTGTCAATTTGGAGCACTGTCTTTCTGGTTAAGCCGTCTCGGTTTTCACCGATCAGCAGAGACTGCCCGGGACGAAATTGTGAAGTACCTGACGAGCAATCCAACCAACAGTGAAGGTATGCCTTTGGAGCTTTTTGCCGGGATGCCCTGGGAGGAATATTTACAGGCAATGGCAAGGAATGGCACCTATGGGGACCAAATAACTTTGCAAGCGGCAGCAGATTTATACAATATTGAAATTGTTGTAGTTTCGACCTTAGGACCTGATGCCACAGTGGTGATTTCTCCCTCGTTCAGCTGGGGCATTATGCAGAGAACCACGGTGAACACTATATATGCGTTGAAGGCAGAGTTTTGCCTTCTGAGGATGAGCAAGAGGAGGGGACAGAAGAAACGGCCGAATGTAATATTTCAAATAGTGGGGATTTGAACACATTATCCACTCAGGAGGAGTATGTAGAAGAGGAACAGGAGGTGCTCGAACCAGATCAAAGGCATGTGCAAATTCCTATCCACAGCAACACAAACAACACAAACAACACCGTGGGGATGGTTTCCATAGGCTCCCGAATGAAACACTAGAAAAAAATCATTGTGGAGGCATTATTATCTTCCGGTTTTCCGTGGCCAAACCACATATGCCAAACATATAATAACCTGTGCAATGTCAGTCTCCGCTTTCAAGACATCACTCGCAGACTGGTCTCGATGCTGCCGAGAATTCACCTTCCCAATGGTGGTGAAGTAGGCATCGTTAGCGTCAGAAGCTTAATAAAAAGATTTGGATCCTCAAGTGGTGTCGTGCAGAAGATACGGCACATCGTTGCCAGTCAAAATTGGGCAAATGCTTGGCTGGAACTGCGATTCCGTGGATTGGGATGGTTTATCATCCAAAACATATTCCGGCGAAAAAAAAATGAAATAAGTATTTGCGCGTCTGGAAAGGCAGCATCCATAGTCTACTTGCTGCAGGTGGAAAAGGGAAGCAGCTCCTTGAACTGAAAATAATTAGATAAATGTTCTGTTTACACAAGGGAGGATGAACTTCCTTTTAGTAGGGACTGATGACGCTATAATTGTTCCTGTTTCATGTTTTACTTCGTTGTTGTTTTTCAAGATTGAAATGTACTTTTCGATACTACTTCTGATTTTTTTCCTTAAGTTCCATGCTTTTGTACCAATATTATATACAAACACTGATTGCGCTATGATGGTGTTCCAAGCTCGAGGTTATATGTAACTTTGAATTCATGTTCTAGTTAAAAAAGATTAACTTCCATAACTTCATTAAACCGTTTATCGTTTTCCTTTTTGGCGCAGGATTTCTTGAAGTACAAAGGCTGCAAAATCATATTCCTTAGGTGATTTCGAAAAAAAAAAACCTGCAAGGGCTTGTCGGTGGAAAAAATGCATGCAACAGGAAAGAGGTAGAAAAAATTATTGCACTGCTGCACTGACAAGAAACAATTTTGCAAAGGAAAAAATATCCTACAGTGCAGTCCAGAAAAAAATAACTTGCTCACAAAAAAACATCCCCCACCCCCCCTCAAGAGAGAAATGGTCGGCCCCTTAATGAATACTGGAACTTAGTAGCAGTTTTAAATGTCATAAAAAAAGCCTTCCCCACCTCCTGTGCGGTCCCTGCGGGCGCGAGTCACTTGGTAAACAAAGCACATTAAGGAATGTTCAGTCTACGCTTTCTGGGCTCACTGATCACCGTGTTCCAATGCCACAACACACATCAATCGATAAGACTTAGCAAAACAAATCAAAGAAAGCGTCTTTGTCTATGCGCTGCAAAGAGATGAGTTAGTTCGTACATTTTCCTAGTATTAAACAGCAGTTTGGGAACTTATTACAAAGTGCGACAACGTGTTATTACAAAGTTTGACAGCTTATGTTATTACAAACTGCGATAATTTTTTATTATAAAGTGCGACAGCTATTTTATTACAAAGTGCGACAGGTATTACAAAGTGCGACAATTTTATTACAAAGTGCGACAGGTATTACAAAGTGCGACGATTATTACAAAGTGCGACAGAACACACTGGCAGCCGTTCGAATTATTTCTTAAGCCGTTCATCTGTTCATAGCCAGCCGTTCAATTTTTTTTTAGCCGTTCATCCGTTCACAGCCAGCTGTTCAAATTTTTTCTTTAGCCGTTCATCCGTTCACCGCTAGCCGTTCATAATATTTATTCAGCCGTTCATCATCCGTTCACTAGCCGTGCGTTCATGCCGTTCGAACGGCATCCGTTAGTATCGTTTTCCTGTGAGAGGTCACAAATGTAGTGATAACTTGAATATTTTTATCAAAAATATAAGACGAAGAAACTTAGTAGACGTGCTTGAGGACAATCGTGAAAATTGTCAATTATGTTCATTTTGATTTTTTTAAGTTCCTAGGAAATAGGTTTTAATAAATATTCAAAGGCACTTAATTGGAGGTAATTTTTAACATGTATATATTTATTAGCTTTTTAAGTATTTTACATATGTATAAATTTTATTTTATTACAGTGTCCCCAATTAGCTATTAAGCTAGATACTTTTAGACACTATAATAAAGGTTTTGTCGTTGTTAATATGTAATATTAATATTAAACTATTTTGCACAAAAAATAAAACCAAAACAACAAAAAACAATGATTGCCTGTCTAGAACTTTACATACATCAAGGCCAGTAATTCTGCTTTTTCATACATCAAGGCCAGTAATTCTGCTAATTCTGTTCACGGTGGGCACAGAAGGCTAAAAAGGATGCAGATTTTCCGTCGTAACAAAATGGCTTAAATTACAACTTCGAAATTTCGCAACAGCACAGAACTCATCACTTTCACAAATTGAATATTTTTTGTTTTTCCATTTTTGCAGTTTTTGGCGGGAAAATGACGTCATAAAGTTGGCGCCAAAAAATTAACTTAGTATTATGGGATATCTGATGACAATTTTTGAAAGTACTCGCTACAAGCATGTCAAAACTGAAAAAATCTTTTAAATATGTTGATCCGATCAAAAGATATGACGTTTCAAAATTTGAATTTCCCGCCCATTTTCTGCTGGGGTCAAAGGTCATTTAGAATCAAATCGACTGAAAAACTAGCGCTTCAAATAACTTCAACAGTTTTGAACCTAGGAAGCTGAAATTTTACAATAATATAGAAGTTATCATTCGCAAAATTCCTATGGCGAGAAAATGACGTCACAAAGATGGCGCCAAAATTTTAAATTTCTATTATGGGATATCTGATGACAGCTTCTGAAAGTATACGCCATAATAATTTCAAAAGTGAAAAAATTTCGTAAATATGTTGTTGCGACCCAAAGATATGACATTTCAAAGTTGGAATTTAAGCCATTTTGTTATGACGGAATATATGCATCTTTTTTAGCCTTCTGTGCCCACCGTGGTTTCAAGCAGAATTAGCAGAATTTATTATTTAGCAGAGTCAACTTGTGACAGGTTGACTCTGCTTACAAGTTTGAAAGTTTTTAATTTAAGTACAGATGTGTTTTCTAGAGCAAATGTAACAAAGCAGATGCTAGATGCCCAGTCGTCTCTTAGTCTCCAATGAATATTACCGAGGGAAGCGCGGCCAAGAGGAGCACAAGGGGTGATGGGGGGGGGGGAGTGAAGAGGGGAGACGACTGACAGATCCTGTTTCATTCAAGATGACGGACGAAATAATGGCGGAATGCGAAGAAAATTTAAATTTGGAAAATAGGTCGTTCCATCGGGCCTATTTGAGTCGGAAGTTACCTTGTCCTCATGTCTATGAAGAGCCGAGCTCGGCCGAGAATTTTTAGTGGAAACAGGGCTGCTTCAACATTTAAAGTAAAGCGAAGTGTCATGAATTTTATCTGTCTCCTTCAAGAGTCCATTCAAAATACAGATATTAAGCGAAACGAACAGGTTTCAAAACCCGTACACAAAGAAAAAAACATTCCATACAAAACAGCAATTCTTTTCCGGGAAAATACATGAAGTTCAATGTTCACCGACTTTCGTTTCTACATTTTGGCTGTTTGGCGGGTTGAACCACGTGATGTTTCTTTGACGGTTTTTGCTCTTTCATGATGCATCAGGGGTTGGCGTTTTGTATGACAGATTGTACTTGTAGCCACTATAATTAAGTGCGTCTTGGTACGCACCTTTGGCCTTGTCAAAGCATTCCTTGTCAGATGAAATTTCCGAAAGACGCTTGTTGATGGATTCAGGAATGTTCCTTAGAATAGAAGGTGGGTGGCTAAATTGCTTGTGTACATACAGTGGTGTGTTTCCTTCTTTTGTGTATTGGAAGTGCTTTCCGCTTTTTAGGTCGAGGGTGACATCTAAAAAATTGACTTTGGTTAGGTTGGCCTCTACCGTTGCATCACGAAAGAGCAAAAACCGTCAAAGAAACAACACGTGTTTCAACCCGCCATACAGCCAAAATGTAGAAACGAAAGTCGGTAAATGCTTCTTCCAACTAATTGAGCAACATTTCCCTAAATCCAACTTGCTGCACAAAATCTTCAACTGGAACACGCTTAAGCTGAGCTACAGCTGTATGCACAACATTAAAATGATCTGTAGACATTCTAAGATATTCCTGTTAAATATCGCGTTTACCTAATATAGATTTACCCGATTGTATAGCGCTTTTACCGTCCTATCACAGTTCTGTATTCCATATTATATTTCTTCGCCTTTTGTTTTGGTTTGATGTTCTTTGCGGTACTAGGCTCGAACTTAAAGTTGTAGGAAAACCCGCAGTAGTCTATCCCAGATGACTGGGAGAATTTATTCATGTATGCAGCAGCCCTGAGTTAACGAGGTTGGCTCTGTCAAACCGGTTTTCGGTCAGGAGATAATGAGATGCGAGACGTATAGGTACAGGAGTGGTTTAATGGGATACAGGCCGTATAGGTAGAGTCATTAAAGATGCATGAATCGGGAGAGACGTATTCTGAGATTTTATTGAATATTTATAAAGTGTTTAAGAGAGAAGTGTATAGTGTGATGTAGTGTTACGTGTCCACCCAACCATCCGGGTGGTGGTTTCAATTTAAAGGCAAAAGAACAAAGGATGGGTGATGAACCAATGAAAATACACTGACGTCATGGTCAAACCAGTTCGTTCCAGTTGGTCTAGATGTATATTATTCAAAATGGCCACTCTCTAGAAAAACGAGTCAAACCGGTTTTGTTCATCCTTATTGAGTATTCAAAATGGCACTCAGAAAATGAATACGACACAATATTTGATGTTCGCAAAAATTATTTTATTAAGTAAACAAAAACAATGATTACAATCAGTTCTACTTTGTTACAAAGAGCGTGATGTTTATGTTTATTTTACAAGCCATCTGCAATTAATTGTCCATGATCTCTTTGACATTTTGTTTTATCTATTCTGCTAAATTGTCTCTGAAGTGTAGGTCGTTTGATCTTGTTTTGATTTTTAATCACCACGACATTCGTTTCAGTTTCTCTTGGTTTGTACACTGGAGGACCAAATACATCTGCAGGTAATTCATCGGCCCATTGAAAGAACTGACACTTTTCCTTTTGTCTGCACATGAAGGGTTGTGAGGTGGCGTCTTGAAAACTTTCCCACACGTAAGGTACATTTCCTGCAAATGCTTGCTGGGCCAATGTTCGAAACCCTAGTGTATCGCGAGGGTTATTGAAAGCGATAATGTAATGAGCATTCAAAGAGATACTCCAGGAAAACTTTCCTGGTGGAAAGAGGTTTTGAGTCAGATAAATACAGGTGACATCACAATGATGAGACACTTTGGTAAACAGATCCAGAATGCGTTCGTCATCGCTACAATTTCTCATTAAGTCATCCAACACGAGTATTCCTGGACGACAATTGGATGGAAATAAACTTGGAATATCCTCAGGAATACCCTCTACAAATGTCACTTGCGCTGTCTCAAATAAAGAATCCGCTTGTTGAAGTAGTTGCTTGTAAACGTTGTCTTGCCACACTGACTAGGACCCGCTATCATAATACTGCTTGGACATTTAAACTGAGACATGTCGCAACGAAAAGCGGATGCAGTATGGTGGGTTGTTTTAAGTCACACTCCTTTTAAATAAATATCAAAGATACACACACACATTGTTTTTGTTAACTTCAAGAATATTTTATTGATTGCTTACGCCAACAGTGAAATGTTTTAAAAAAACTTGTTGTTCATTATCTAGAACCATATTATTCCTAAGATTGCTTATGGCTTTAACAACCGTGTGTACAAACTTTGCTATTTGTGCATCATTCCACTGTGAATCGTACCTTCTAAATTTAGCTTGTATGGCATTCAAATTTACATTGCGAGCTCGATGAAATAAGTAAAACAAACAATAGTCTCCACATGTGTCTGATCTTAGTCCCTGGAGCGGTTTGTCATTGTAATATGTATCATCCTGTAACAAATATCCATCCATGTCATACGTCTCAGGATGGAAACCATAACTGTCGAAGAATTCACTTTCATAAGGCGACACAAAGTACATTGCAACCCAATGTGTTCCAGGTAGATCATGAGGGTCTGCATTCACAATCAGGCAGGATGGAAAGGTGTTGATGATGGGTACCTTGTCACTGGGATATACGCCTCTCATGATAGGTGCCAGGACATGATCTTGTAAAGCAGCTTGCCATAATTCGTAGGTGGTATGCATCTTTTAAGCGCCTTGAGACAGGTCATACACCACGTGTCTGTTACGATCAATCTCCAAATGATTCTGGAATTCTGCGTACACTATTAAATTGAGAACTGCAGGGGTCTCAGTACCAAATTTTAAATACTAGTTGACATTTCCGCTGCGGTGAGGAATCAAATGATCTGGATGACCACTTCCTGCTGGTGTTGTGTCCAAGCAAAACAAACCATACCCCTGCTCCCATTCTTCTCTGTCAATGTCTATTCCGTGACCACAGTTCATATCACCACTGCCTGAGAAAAGTGTGTTGTAGCCATCGATTTTCTTGCCACCTATCAAGTCGATGCCTGAGTAAGGCATTTCTTCTCCATTGACTGTTAGACGAACAGCATTCAGATCAAACGGCTGGAAGTTGAATGGGTTCCTCACCAAGTTTCCATTGTAAGCATCGTTCCGCACCATTCCAAATATGATGCATTGGGGGATGAGGCCATTGAATAGATCGGTTTCTGTGTGATTCAACACACCTCTGGGGATGATCCTAGCATGCGTAGGGGTTCTTGTTAGTGTATAGATTGCAGGAAGCGCTTTCTGACCCGTCATGGTGTTTACGTGATCCAATTTAGTGCTGTCTGCCACATGAACGGTACGTACACGGAGCGTGCTTGACGCAATTTGTAACTTGCAATCGTTGGCATCTTCACCACCCATCAGAACAAATTCATTGCTGTTTAGATCTATTTTGATTTTGATTTCCAATCCATCCAACAGTAACTTATCATCTCCAGTGGTAAAAGAACCTCTATGTTTTAGACCCAAATTTCGATCAGCTGAATTATCCACCTCATCCATGTGCCCAGCAGTGTCTTTGTAGTACAACGCTTTTGTCAAGTACGATTTCTTGGCCTGATCAGTAAAGTTAAGCAAGGTCTTGATATAAGCATTGTAGGCTTGTGTGTCTGATTGTTTTGTGACAAGGTTTCATTGATCGTGATAGTGAACTGTTTGATGATAGAATGAAGAGCGTTGTTGATCAACGTATACTTCTTCCCAGCTCCTGTCTCTCCTCCATTTCGTTTTGTAATTTTCACCACTAACCGTAGTTCTGTCTTGTTGATATCGATGTAATCTGATAGAGGCTTGATAACAAATTTAATAGGATTGGTCCCGCTTTGAATTGGTTCATAATCCACCCATTTACTTTTAACAATGGAGACGTCTGTTACTGGTACTTGGAACAACTGCAAACTGGCGTTTTCACCTGGAGCAGAGCGAGGATGTGCTGAGGTCATATTCAGTCAAAAAAAGTTTTGAACCTTGACGTTGATGTTCTCGATTTCTTGGTTTGTCTTGAACTGATTGGAGTAGCTTTCCGCTTGCGTTAAAGTACTCTTCCTCCACGACCTCGTTGCGTAATGTCTTGTAAAGCACCTGTCAGAAAGCTTTTACCAGCAGTTTTTGCTCTGGATTTGGCAGCTTTCTTTAAAGGTTGACCATTCATAACGTCTTGAACAATTTGCATCCCGGTGTCCAATCCCGTATTGAGCAAACGTTTCCCCACTTTCTTTACGTTGTCTTGAGGCAGGGTGTAGCTGTTCGAAAGAGAGAACGAAACATTCCCTCTATTCCATTGCCTCCATGACCATAAGGATGTTTTCCATCAAAAATACTAGTATCGCCTTTACCTCGTTGTCCGAAAGGTATGGCTTGTCGTTGGTAAGGGTAAAATTGATGGTTCATAGGCAAATACAGCACCAGACGCAAATGATATTAATTGCCCAGTGTCACCTCTTATATTAATCTCCACCGAAGAGAATATGGATGTACGTAACCCATGGTAGGTAGGTATCTTTTTTTCCTCTGCCACCATCCCACCAGGTTGACAGCGAGGTACTCTACTTGAAGCAACTCGTACTATTGCAACTAGCTTTGCGGTTTTAAAAATCGCTCTCAAAAAACACAGCTAGTAGCTAGAAGCTTGGAAAAAAGTTTACTACAGAGTAAGCGACCATCTGAACATCCATACCACAGCCTTTTTAGCTTTAAAAGTATGTTTTTTTTTGGACAAAAGTCATCAGATCTGGTGTTAATTTTAACGCCTAGGAGCCGGCTGTCACATTCACCGTGCAACTCGTAATTTTCCCATCAATATCACTGATAATGAATGGCATGCAAATGGATCTTGGCTTTTCTAAGCCTCTTGATGCTTACTTGTTGTACATTCGGAAGCAAGAAAAAAAAGGTGTATCTGCACCCATTAAATGATGTAACATATGAGACGATTTTGCTGCTAGTCCAAGGGAAATTTAACGTGCCCGTGGCAGAACGTACCCGCGAACAAAAGAATGCTGTGGTCCGCTATTGGCGGCAAAGAAACAGATTTCATCTTGGGCCTCAACCTACCCCAACCCTCTACTTTGATGGCAGAAAAGTGGTACGGGAGACATCCATAGCAAGCCTAGTTGCGAAAACTTTCGACGAGGCAAAATCTGGTGGATGCAAGAAACTGAGAAATCGAGCCGCAGCTAGCTTCGCAGGACTGAGCGAAATAAATATTTTAAGCGTCACAAACAACGAAGCGAAGTATCGAATACACAGTGTCAAGTTCACCAATAAAGCTACGCCGAGACCAGTAACCGCCAGTACAATTCAAGCACAGCATCAAATTGAACTGATGGATTTGAGCAAAGAGGCTGTCGATCACAACACGCGCGTGTACAAATATGTTTTGAGTGTAATGGATATTTTCAGCCGGTATTTGTGGTTGCGGCCGCTGGAAAAAAAGTCAAGCCAACATGTTAGTCGAGCACTTCAGAAGATTTATAGCGAGCACGGTTCACCAGACCGCCTTCAAAGCGACCGGGGAAAATAATTCGAAGGAAAGGTTAGACCTCTTTGCAAACAGTTAAAAATAAAACTAATTAAATCGAGACCCTACCACCCGCAGTCACAGGGAAAGGTTGAGAGATCGCATAGACGACTAAGAAAAAAAATAAAGTACGACCTAGTATCCCTAGGCAAAAAGGGGGTAAACTGGGCAGCGAATCTTGAAGACTACAACCGGATTATGAACGAGAAATGTAAATAGGAACTTGACTGGAAATCTCCTTTCGAAATATATTACGGGCGGAAGTCAAATCAATTAATGAAGGCGTCGTTAGATTGTGTAGATTCTGATGATAACTTCGTTACTAGGGCGCCGAGAAAACGGGACTTGACCAGTCACTTAAAAAAAGTAAAGAGATCCGACAAAGAGCCAAGCATTACAGCAAGAAGCTAAACGATCGAATGGTGAAGGGCCACAAGCGACGCCACAAAGCGGAAACGTTCAAAGTAAAAGAACACGTTTTAGTACGGTACAGACCGCAAAAAGGAGGGAAACTCCCACCGAAAAAAAGGTTCATTGTTGTAGAGACAATAATAAAGAAGAGCCAAAAAAATCCTGATGCATACAAAGTCAAGTTTATGCCTCCAAATTGTTCAGAACACAAAGAAGAATGGTTTTCGGTAGAAGACATGGCAAGCATTAAGAAACGCCACTCAGCTAGCAAGAACAAGGAACAGCAGAAACTAAAAGAACTTCGACAAAAGATGTATATACCATTAACAGCCTGCGATCGTTTTCTGGATCGAGACTTTCCCGACATGGATTTGTCTCTTATGTACAATCCACCAGGTGACGGGAATTGTCAATTTGGAGCACTGTCTTTCTGGTTAAGCCGTCTCGGTTTTCACCGATCAGCAGAGACTGCCCGGGACGAAATTGTGAAGTACCTGACGAGCAATCCAACCAACAGTGAAGGTATGCCTTTGGAGCTTTTTGCCGGGATGCCCTGGGAGGAATATTTACAGGCAATGGCAAGGAATGGCACCTATGGGGACCAAATAACTTTGCAAGCGGCAGCAGATTTATACAATATTGAAATTGTTGTAGTTTCGACCTTAGGACCTGATGCCACAGTGGTGATTTCTCCCTCGTTCAGCTGGGGCATTATGCAGAGAACCACGGTGAACACTATATATGCGTTGAAGGCAGAGTTTTGCCTTCTGAGGATGAGCAAGAGGAGGGGACAGAAGAAACGGCCGAATGTAATATTTCAAATAGTGGGGATTTGAACACATTATCCACTCAGGAGGAGTATGTAGAAGAGGAACAGGAGGTGCTCGAACCAGATCAAAGGCATGTGCAAATTCCTATCCACAGCAACACAAACAACACAAACAACACCGTGGGGATGGTTTCCATAGGCTCCCGAATGAAACACTAGAAAAAATCATTGTGGAGGCATTATTATCTTCCGGTTTTTCGTGGCCAAACCACATATGCCAAACATATAATAACCTGTGCAATGTCAGTCTCCGCTTTCAAAACATCACTCGCAGACTGGTCTCGATGCTGCCGAGAATTCACCTTCCCAATGGTGGTGAAGTAGGCATCGTCAGCGTCAGAAGCTTAATAAAAAGATTTGGATCCTCAAGTGGTGTCGTGCAGAAGATACGGCACATCGTTGCCAGTCAAAATTGGGCAAATGCTTGGCTGGAACTGCGATTCCGTGGATTGGGATGGTTTATCATCCAAAACATATTCCGGCGAAACAAAAAAATGAAATAAGTATTTGCGCGTCTGGAAAAGCAGCATCCATAGTCTACTTGCTGCAGGTGGAAAAGGGAAGCAGCTCCTTGAACTGAAAATAACTAGATAAATGTTCTGTTTACACAAGAGAGGATGAACTTCCTTTTAGTAGGAACTGATGACGCTATAATTGTTCCTGTTTCATGTTTTACTTCGTTGTTGTTTTTCAAGATTGAAATGTACTTTTCGATGCTACTTCTGATTTTTTTCCTTAAGTTCCATGCTTTTGTACCAATACTATATACAAACACTGATTGCGCTATGATGGTGTTCCAAGCTCGAGGTTATATGTAACTTTGAATTCATGTTCTAGTTAAAAAAGATTAACTTCCATAACTTCATTAAACCGTTTATCGTTTTCCTTTTTGGCGCAGGATTTCCTGAAGTACAAAGGCTGCAAAATCATATTCCTTAGGTGATTTCGAAAAAAAAAACCTGCAAGGGCTTGTCGGTGGAAAAAATGCATGCAGCAGGAAAGAGGTAGAAAAAATTATTGCACTGCTGCACTGACAAGAAACAATGTTGCAAAGGAAAAAATATCCTACAGTGCAGTCCAGAAAAAAATAACTTGCTCACAAAAAACATCCCCCACCCCCCCTCAAGAGAGAAATGGTCGGCCCCTTAATGAATACTGGAACTTAGTAGCAGTTTTAAATGTCATAAAAAAAGCCTTCCCCACCTCCTGTGCGGTCCCTGCGGGCGCGAGTCACTTGGTAAACAAAGCACATTAAGGAATGTTCAGTCTACGCTTTCTGGGCTCACTGATCACCGTGTTCCAATGCCACAACACACATCAATCGATAAAACTTAGCAAAACAAATCAAAGAAAGCGTCTTTGTCTATGCGCTGCAAAGAGATGAGTTAGTTCGTACATTTTCCTAGTATTAAACAGCAGTTTGGGAACTTATTACAAAGTGCGACAACGTGTTATTACAAAGTTTGACAGCTTATGTTATTACAAACTGCGATAATTTTTTATTATAAAGTGCGACAGCTATTTTATTACAAAGTGCGACAGGTATTACAAAGTGCGACAATGGCTGTTTCTGCCCGAGCATAAACTGGAGTTAATGTCTAGCTCAATTGAACCTAAAAGCTCTCTGCGGTTGCTAGTGATTTCCCGTTAATCGACCTTTTGTACTTTGTATTGTAACAAGTACTTTTACCCGCGCCCTAAAGCTCCCTGCTGCTTGCCAGTACTTTCCCGGTAATCGATTCTTTGTACTTTGCATCGTAACACGTACTTTTACCCGCGCTCTATTCTTAACGGCCAATTAGATTTCAAGCCTGCACGTGTTCAGAGAGCATCAGCCAATCAGCTTCTCCCTAAACTTGCCGTGTTTACGTTCATGTACATCGGTCGCGGCCGATCTCCCCATTCGGCTCAGTTTCACCGCTAAAATCAAGTGTTTATTTCTAAAACTTCTACGTTCTTCTTCCGTACTACGATGAGTAATTACGCCCAACTAACGAGCGAAGTCCTTTGGCTTCTGTGTCAGCAAAAAAGCCTTCCTTTCACGGGCAACAGGCACGTTCTGATCGAGCGCCTCAAGGCAAAACCTAACGCCAAGAGACCAGCAAATCGCGTAGCCGATCGTGCCCCAGCCACAAGAGGTAAAAGGCGCAAAACATCTTCAACGACAACACGCAAATCGGCGCTTAACCCAACAGGCGACGTGGATGTTGCCGAAGAGATCCTTCTCGACGAGCCGGTCGAGACAGATACCACCGAAACGACTCCTTCGGCTTCAGAGCCTTCTTCGTCAAAAACGTCTCGCGAACCCCAGCCTCCGATCACCGTGGACCAAATTACCACTATTGTCTCAGCCATCGTCGAGAGCAAAATGGCCGCCATTTCTCCCGTACCACCACGACAAGCAAGCCCCGCAACTGTCAACTTTGGAGATCCAAACACCGTCCAGCAGCTTCTAACCTCTCCAACTGGTCCTTCAAATCCCGGCGACATCGCGGCCCGTGTCGACGAGAAAACTCGGAAAGCAATAGTTAACGGTGAGTACGTTGATTTTGTATCGCTGCTACACGAAAATTCCACTGCCCCCTCCAACATCTATGATTTACTTACCTTAACTATTAACGGTGAGTCCTTACCAATCTCATTCCCTAACCAGAGGAGAGCTAAGAAAGTCCCCATCGATTCTTTCGATCGATGGCTGTCGGCTTTTTCTGTTTTTTCCACCGTCCTGCTATCGGCCTTTCCACATCGGGCTGTGGAAATGTTTGCGTACCTCCATATCATCCAGTCCGCAAACAAAAAATTCTTGGGTCTCTCCTGGCTGGCGTATGACATCGATTTTAGAAGGAGGGCTGCCCGGGACCCGACCCTATCATGGAGCAAAATACACCCCCAGCTGCACCTAGAGAAATTTACTGGCCTTTCCCGATCAGCCTGCTTTACCTGCGGTGGAGCTGACCACATGTCTCATGCCTGCCCTTTATCTCCCCGTAGGGATAAGTCAAGCCCAGTTAGTGACCCCTGCCGTAACTTCCACCGGGGTTTCCCCTGCAACAGGACACCTTGCCCCTACCCACACCGCTGCTCAGTCGACAACTGCGACGAAGCCCACCCTGCAACCTCACACTCCAGCCAGCGCCATAGCAAGTCTGCAAGGCCAAGTGATCACAAGCACCGATGAATTCATTTCTAATCTTAAACCGCATACCTCCATTAATGTTGATCTGTTTGAATCTTACCTTGAGGGCCACCCAGACCCACAATTTGTGAATTCCCTTTGCTCTGGTTTACGGGAGGGCTTTCGGATAGGCTATTCAGGTCCCCGTACAACCTCATCCTACCCTAACCTACGCTCAGCTTACCTGCACCCAGACATTTTGGAACGAAACCTCTTAACGGAGGTCCTTAGTGGCCACACCGCAGGCCCCTTCCTATCCCCTCCTTTTTGCAACTTTCGCATCTCCCCATTGGGTCTTGTTCCCAAAAAACACTCAGACAAATGGCGTACTATTTTCCACCTCTCCTACCCAAAAACCTCAACCTCCAGTATCAATGCCAACATCCCTATTGAGGAATACACTTTACAGTACATTACAATTGACAATGCCATCCATCTCCTCCTGTCCCTCGGGAAGGGTGCTTTTATGTCCAAGACAGACATCCAGTCTGCCTTCCCCATAATCCCCATACACCCCCTAGACTGGGAATTGTTAGGCATGCAATGGAAAGGGCTTTATTTTTTCGACACGGTGCTCCCCTTTGGGCTTCGGAGCGCCCCTTTCCTTTTTAACATGCTCTCTGATGCTTTGGAGTGGATTATCCGCAACAAGCTCAACATCCTGGGGGTCATGCACATCCTAGATGATTTCTTCATTGCCCTCCCCCCCCCCCCTCGTTCCCAATGTTCCACAGCCCTATGTCATCTTCTAACATTATTTACCGACCTCGATATCCCTCTCGCCCCGGGTAAGACTTTTTCCTCCTCTACACAACTGGAATTTATGGGAATCCTTCTGGATTCCTCCCAAATGGAAGCCAGACTCCCGGAAGACAAGCTCTCTAGGCTCCATTCCCTTGTCTCCTCCTGGCAGTTAAAAACCAGCTGTCGCCTACGCGACTTACAATCACTTATAGGGTCCTTTCAGTTCGCATGCAAAGTGGTGGCACCGGGCCGCCCCTTCCTCCGCCGCATGATTTCCCTAACCCGTGGCATGTCAAATCCCAACGCCGTTATCCGCCTAAATAAGGAATTCCACAAAGACCTCGATTTGTGGGTACACTTCCTGGCTTCCTGGAATGGGGTTAACCTGTTTTTACCCCCTTTTTCCCCCTGTTCTGATTTCGTTCCCCTTTACACCGATGCCTCTGGGTCTATTGGTTATGGAGCATATCTCCACCCCTTTTGGTTTAACGGTAAATGGCTCTCCCAGCACTGCCTTGCCTCCTCCCCAGATATAAGTATTGCCTGGCAGGAACTTTTTCCCATATACTTAGCTTGTGCCCTGTGGGGGTCCTTGTGGTGCAATAGGCATGTGCGCTTCTATTGCGACAACCAAGCGGTGGTGTCCATCTCAAGCATGTTAAGGCATGGTCTGTCCTTTGTTCCTAGACCCCCCGCGAAGAAAATTATGTTTTCTAGTAGAAGTAATGTTCTTTTGGTCTTAACGACCATTAAAAGTGCAAAGCATAACTATTTCATCGTACTTAAACCTTTTGAGTGTTAACAATTGCCGTCACGTGACTGATGACGTCATAATTAAGGAAAAAAGAGCAATCTGAAACGGGCCGAGGATGGTTCATTGTGGCGGCCAAAAAACCATGCGATATTTATTGACTTGGTGCATAGATACAATCCGTGTCCTGAATGGAGAAATATCTTCTTTCATTAAGAAGTTATTAAAAGAATAAAAGGGTCACGTGACCTATTTTTGAAAATTACTCTTTAACGGCAAATCGCAGTCACCCATTCAGGACAGATTCTTAAAGGGGGAAACCACAGAATTACGTTGGTATTTCAATATATACCTATTATATGTCATTTCGGCGGCCCATTTTCACTTTTCTCTTCGCGTAAGAAAACTGTTATAACAGGTCACGTGATGTAAACATTCCACACATAAAGTAAACGCTAATTTAAGGACATGAAGTTTTATGTTATTACCAAGTTTGAGGATGTTTATGTATATATTTTTAAAGTAATGACTCTTGACGGATTTTATGCAAATTAGGCTCTGGGTCATGCCTTAACATGCTTGAGATCATTAACACTAAGAGCTCCAAAATCCCTCGTATCATGGATCTCCTTAGGCCCATTACCCTTTTCACCCTCCAGCATAATTTCACCCTAACAGCAGTTCACTTAGAGGGCCTCCAGAATGGTGTTGCTGACTCCCTTTCTCGTTTCCAGATGGAGCGTTTCAGGGAGCTGGCACCAGAAGCCTCGCCTACTCGCTACCCCATCCCGGAATATCTGATCCATATTTAACCAACAAAGTTTCTGCTTACCTATGGGGCTCCCTGGCACCTTCCACAAAAAGAACCTACGCATCGGGAGAAAAACAATTTATCCTTTTCTGCCTTAAATACGGTCTAATAACACCTGCCACCCCCTTGCTCCCAACTAAGGAGGTTACATTGATCTATTTCATATCCCATTTAGCTGAATATGTTAAGTTTCACACTATTAAAGTTTATCTAGCAGCGATACACAATTTACATGTAGAGTTCAACTGCAACCTCAACTTTGCAGCCATGCCTCGCCTCCAAAACACCATCCGTGGGATCAAACGTACCCTGGGCATGTCCAGACGGAACCGTCAGCCCATTACCCTTTTTATCCTTGAAAAAATTTTCAAACTGCTTGCCCCCAATCATTCGCTTGACGTCGATACCGTTATGCTTTGGGCCGCCTTTACCTTAGCTTTCTTTGGCTTCTTGAGGTGCAGTGAACTCACATGTAATGGTCAATTCGACCACAACGTACACCTTACCCGTAAGGACATTACCTTCTTCCCGAACATCACAAATCCACAACACATTAAAGTCTGCATCAAGAAGTCTAAGACAGACCCGTTCCGGCAAACGTCACTCATCACCATCGCCAAACCACAGTCTACGGTGTGTGCAGTGTCTGCAATAAGAGAATTTATTCTACAAACACCAGATTCCACCCCGCAAAGCCCCTTGTTCAAGTTTACCGATGGTACCTTTCTCTCACGGCGTACCCTTGCCTCCAACTTACACACCTTGCTTGATCTGTGTGGCCTCCAATCCAAGCGCTACAACACCCACAGCTTCCGAATCGGTGCAGCAACAACAGCAGCTACCGCTGGCCTGCCATCCTGGCTGATCAAAATACTTGGCCGCTGGCGCTCCGATTCATATGAAAGGTACATTCACCTCCCTCAAGCTACCATCCTGGAAGTACCATCTACCATGACAACCTACCACCACGACCGCGATCACACCTGCATTGACAACCTCACAACCTTTGATCCATGGCAATGATATGGACATAAAAACACTGCTAACATTCCTCTGCGGAACAGAACTTTGAACTCACAGGCTAGGTCTATGCCTGTACAATAGACACTAAGACAATTTTTTATAATATGGTATTTTATTTCTATTAGTTGTTATAAGAGTGGTAACTATGCGCAAGGAATCCTGCTGAGGCTACTAACAGTATAGCTGCTTCGCACCATCCTGGGTGGGGTAACCGTTTGCTACCCGGAATCAAACAGCTCTCTTAGCAGCCTCAGTGTGGGAGGATTCTGTTCCAGAATTATGGGGGTAAGCGTTGCTGGCGACAACCCTTCAGTCCCACACTGAAGCGATGCCTGGGTTGCCTTAGCTTGGGTGATAAACGGTGGTGACGTCCACTTCCCCTTGCTAAGCGACCTTCTAGGAGCTTGGCATAGGTACACGCTGCTCAGAGTAGCTGTGCTCCATGACACCCATCTCATGGTTTATATGCCACTCGCTGACCGGCTAGCCCCATTGACTGGCCTCGCACGCGGCAGGCAGCACTTGGGTCCTGGACAACGCTTATCCCCAACCTTCTCCCACAAAATATGTGCCTTTCATTTGTGCGTGGACATTAATGGCTGTTTCTGCCCGAGCATAAACTGGAGTTAATATCTAGCTCAATTGAACCTAAAAGCTCTCTGCGGTTGCTAGTGATTTCCCGTTAATCGACCTTTTGTACTTTGTATTGTAACAAGTACTTTTACCCGCGCCCTAAAGCTCCATGCTGCGTGCCAGTGCTTTCCCGGTAATCGATTCTTTGTACTTTGCATTGTAACACGTACTTTTACCCGCGCTCTATTCTTAACGGCCAATTAGATTTCAAGCCTGCGCGTGTTCAGAGAGTATCAGCCAATCAGCTTCTCCCTAAACTGGCTGTGTTTACGTTCATGTACATCGGACGCGGCCGATCTCCCCATTCGGCTCAGTTTCACCGCTAAAGTCAAGTGTTTATTTCTCCTATGGTAAAAACAGGAATGTCAAATATCACAAAAATAGCACCAAAAAACGAATAACAGTCGTCCGACGTTTCGAGATTACTATCTCTTCATCAGGGACTACAGCAACTGAAAAAAACGGACGCGCGTGATAGAATTTTAAATTTAAAATAAAGTAACGTTCATGTCACGCGCGCGCGCTGTTGAAAGCTTTAGAGAACAACTTAAATGAATGCAAAATCGATATTAAGTCCTCGCGGGTGCAGCGTCTTATACTTGAAAATCATTCTCGCCTCCGCACGGCGTCGCTGCACGGTATCTCCAAAACCTGATTGGATCACCGAAACAAACATGTCCTCGATGCTGTGACCCGAAGATGCAAAGTGACGGCCAACGGGAAGGTCAGTGTTGTTTTTAGTTGACCGCAAATGTTCTCTGAACCTGTCGGCCAAGCGTCGCCCTGTTTCTCCAATGTAAATCTTATCACAGGCCCCGCACTGGATGGCGTACACGAGGTTGGTTGTGGTACAGCTGAATCTGCCACGGACAGATATAGAGCCGCTTGGAGCGTGGATGGTGGGCGAGGCGCTAGTGTGTCGGCAGGTTTTGCAACGCGGGCGGTTACATGGGAACGTTCCAGGATCTTCGGCGAGTGTCGTGTCCAGTTGGAGAGCGCTACGAACGAGGGAATCACGCAAATTCATGTCTCTATGGTAGGCGCACAAGATACGGACGGGACGGAATACGTCTCTCGTTTATTTCTCCACCCACCCACCCACTGCAGTATATAAAGTTATCGTTACCCCTCTCTGGTTATAACATTTTTTCTGTTTTCAAAACAAAAACTATATATATATATATAATATACATTTGTAATTTGTTATGTGGTTTTGGCGTTAATAAATGGTTTGGGGGGGAAGCGTTGCTGGCGACAACCCTTCAGTCCCACACTGAAGCGATGCCTGGGTTGCCTTAGCTTGGGTGATAAACGGTGGTGACGTCCACTTCCTCTTGCTAAGCGACCTTCTAGGAGCTTGGCATAGGTACACGCTGCTCAGAGTAGCTGTGCTTCATGACACCCATCCTATGGTTTATTTGCCACTCGCTGACCGGCTAGCCCCATTGACTGGCCTCGCACGCGGCAGGCAGCACTTGGGTCCTGGACAACGCTTATACCCCAACCTTCTCCCACAAAATATGTGCCTTTCATTTGTGCGTGGACATTAATTTTATTACAAAGTGCGACAGGTATTACAAAGTGCGACGATTATTACAAAGTGCGACAGAACACACTGGCAGCCGTTCGAATTATTTCTTAAGCCGTTCATCTGTTCATAGCCAGCCGTTCAATTTTTTTTTAGCCGTTCATCCGTTCACAGCCAGCCGTTCAAATTTTTTCTTTAGCCGTTCATCCGTTCACCGCTAGCCGTTCATAATATTTATTTAGCCGTTCATCATCCGTTCACTAGCCGTGCGTTCATGCCGTTCGAACGGCATCCGTTAGTATCGTTTTCCTGTGAGAGGTCACAAATGTAGTGATAACTTGAATATTTTTATCAGAAATATAAGACGAAGAAACTTAGTAGACGTGCTTGAGGACAATCGTGAAAATTGTCAATTATGTTCATTTTGATTTTTTTTAAGTTCATAGGAAATAGGTTTTAATAAATATTCAAAGGCAATTAATTAGAAGTAATTTTTAACATATATATATATATTTATTAGCTTTTTAAGTATTTTACATATGTATAAATTTTATTTTATTACAGTGTCCCCAATTAGCTATTAAGCTAGATACTTTTAGACACTATAATAAAGGTTTTGTCGTTGTTAATATGTAATATTAATATTAAACTATTTTGCACAAAAAAACACAACAACAAAAAACAATGATTGCCTGTCTAGAACTTTTCATACATCAAGGCCAGTAATTCTGCTAATTCTGTTTCAAGCAGAATTAGCAGAATTTATTATTTAGCAGAGTCAACTTGTGACAGGTTGACTCTGCTAACAAGTTTGGAAGTTTTTAATTTAAGTACAGATGTGTTTTCTAGAGCAAATGTAACAAAGCAGATGCTAGATGCCCAGTCGTCTCTTAGTCTCCAATGAATATTACCGAGGGAAGCGCGGCCAAGAGGAGCACAAGGGGTGATGGGGGGGAGTGAAGAGGGGAGACGACTGACAGATCCTGTTTCATTCAAGATGACGGACGAAATAATGGCGGGCTGCGAAGAAAATTTAAATTTGGAAAATAGTTCGTTCCATCGGGCCTATTTGAGTCCGAAGTTATCTTGTCCTCATGTCTATGAAGAGCCGAGCTCGGCCGAGAATTTTTAGTGGAAACAGGGCTGCTTCAACATTTAAAGTAAAGCGAAGTGTCATGAATTTTATCTGTCTCCTTCAAGAGTCCATTCAAAATACAGATATTAAGCGAAACGAACAGGTTTCAAAACCCGTACACAAAGAAAAAAACATTCCATACAAAACAGCAATTCTTTTCCGGGAAAATACATGAAGTTCACTGTTCACCGACTTTCGTTTCTACATTTTGGCTGTTTGGCGGGTTGAACCACGTGATGTTTCTTTGACGGTTTTTGCTCTTTCATGATGCATCAGGGGTTGGCGTTTTGTATGACAGATTGTACTTGTAGCCACTATAATTAAGTGCGTCTTGGTACGCACCTTTGGCCTTGTCAAAGCATTCCTTGTCAGATGAAATTTCCGAAAGACGCTTGTTGATGGATTCGGGAATGTTCCTTAGAATAGAAGGTGGGTGGCTAAATTGCTTGTGTACATACGGTGGTGTGTTTCCTTCTTTTGTGTATTGGAAGTGCTTTCCGCTTTTTTAGGTCGAGGGTGACATCTAAAAAATTGACTTTGGTTAGGTTGGCCTCTACCGTTGCATCACGAAAGAGCAAAAACCGTCAAAGAAACAACACGTGTTTCAACCCGCCATACAGCCAAAATGTAGAAACGAAAGTCGGTAAATGCTTCTTCCAACTAATTGAGCAACATTTCCCTAAATCCAACTTGCTGCACAAAATCTTCAACTGGAACACGCTTAAGCTGAGCTACAGCTGTATGCACAACATTAAAATGATCTGTAGACATTCTAAGATATTCCTGTTAAATATCGCGTTTACCTAATATAGATTTACCCGATTGTATAGCGCTTTTACCGTCCTATCACAGTTCTGTATTCCATATTATATTTCTTCGCCTTTTGTTTTGGTTTGATGTTCTTTGCGGTGTACTAGGCTCGAACTTAAAGTTGTAGGAATACCCGCAGTAGTCTATCCCAGATGACTGGGAGAATTTATTCATGTATGCAGCAGCCCTGAGTTAACGAGGTTGGCTCTGTCAAACCGGTTTTCGGTCAGGAGATAATGAGATGCGAGACGTATAGGTACAGGAGTGGTTGTAAAGCAGCTTGCCATAATTCGTAGGTGGTATGCATCTTTTAAGCGCCTTGAGACAGGTCATACACCACGTGTCTGTTACGATCAATCTCCAAATGATTCTGGAATTGTGCGCACACTATTAAATTGAGAGCTGCAGGGGTCTCAGAACCAAATTTTAAATACAAGTTGACATTCCGCTGCGATGAGGAATCAAATGATCTGGATGACCACTTCCTGCTGGTGTTGTGTCCAAGCGAAACAAACCATACCCCTGCTCCCATTCTTCTCTGTCAATGTCTATTCCGTGACCACAGTTCATATCACCACTGCCTGAGAAAAGTGTGTTGTAGCCATCGATTTTCTTGCCACCTATCAAGTCGATGCCTGAGTAAGGCATTTCTTCTCCATTGTCTGTTAGACGAACAGCATTCAGATCAAACGGCTGGAAGTTGAATGGGTTCCTCCCCAAGTTTCCATTGTAAGCATCGTTCCGCACCATTCCAAATATGATGCATTGGGGGATGAGGCCATTGAATAGATAGGTCTCTGTGTGATTCAACACACCTCTGGGGATGATCCTAGCATGCGTATGGGTTCTTGTTAGTGTATAGATTGCAGAAAGCGCTTTCTGACCCGTCATGGTGTTTACGTGATCCAATTTAGTGCTGTCTGCCACATGAACGGTACGTACACGGAGCGTGCTTGACGCAATTTGTAACTTGCAATCGTTGGCATCTTCACCACCCATCAGAACAAATTCATTAGATCTATTTTGATTTTGATTTCCAATCCATCCAACAGTAACTTATCATCTCCAGTGGTAAAAGAACCTCTATGTTTTAGACCCAAATTTCGATCAGCTGAATTATCCACCTCATCCATGTGCCCAGCAGTGTCTTTGTAGTACAACGCTTTTGTCAAGTACGATTTCTTGGCCTGATCAGTAAAGTTAAGCAAGGTCTTGATATAAGCATTGTAGGCTTGTGTGTCTGATTGTTTTGTGACAAGGGTTTCATTGATCTTGATAGTGAACTGTTTGATGATAGAATGAAGAGCGTTGTTGATCAACGTATACTTCTTCCCAGCTCCTGTCTCTCCTCCATTTCGTTTTGTAATTTTCACCACTAACCGTAGTTCTGTCTTGTTGATATCGATGTAATCTGATAGAGGCTTGATAACAAATTCAATAGGATTGGTCCCGCTTTGAATTGGTTCATAATCCACCCATTTACTTTTAACAATGGAGACGTCTGTTACTGGTACTTGGGACAACTGCAAACTGGCGTTTTCACCTGGAGCAGAGCGAGGATGTGCTGAGGTCATATTCAGTCAAAAAAAGTTTTGAACCTTGACGTTGATGTTCTCGATTTCTTGGTTTGTCTTGAACTGATTGGAGTAGCTTTCCGCTTGCGTTAAAGTACTCTTCCTCCACGACCTCGTTGCGTAATATCTTGTAAAGCACCTGTCAGAAAGCTTTTACCAGCAGTTTTTGCTCTGGATTTGGCAGCTTTCTTTAAATGTTGACCATTCATAACGTCTTGAACAATTTGCATCCCGGTGTCCAATCCCGTATTGAGCGAACGTTTCCCCACTTTTTTTACGTTGTCTTGAGGCAGGGTGTAGCTGTTCGAAAGAGAGAACGAAACATTCCCTCTATTCCATTGCCTCCATGACCATAAGGATGTTTTCCACCAAATATACTAGTATCGCCTTTACCTCGCTGTCCGAAAGGTATGACTTGTCGTTGGTAAGGGTAAAATTGATGGTTCATAGGCAAATCATTTTATAGAATTGCACGACGTCGAAAGTATAATGTTACTCGTACAGCATCAGACGCAAATGATATTAATTGCCCAGTGTCACCTCTTATATTAATCTCCACCGAAGAGAATATGGATGTACGTAACCGATGGTAGGTAGGTATCTTTTTTTCCTCTGCCACCATCCCACCAGGTTGACAGCGAGGTACTATCATACGCAGCAGATTGGCTTGTACATCCCCTACCACTAAGAGTAAATGTACATGGTTTGCAACGAATGCTTGCTTAACATTCCCCATACCAGTTCATCGTTTCGTCGTACCGTGGTGGTTGTAGCTGTAAGGGTCACACTCTGGTTCTTATTCAGTTGAACAGATGTAGGACTTTTGGTCCGATAAAGGGCTGGTACGAGATCTCGATGGTTCAAATACCCTAAAGCTCGAGCCAAGTTCTTGGGTAACGTCACTTGAAAGCCAGGCGGTAAATTGAATTCGTAGTAACACTGTGCTTTTGTACTAATGTAGAAACACTCACTTCCTCCGATACGTTTTACCGTTTCTCCACTTTTAAGAAAAAAATCGGGAAATGCACTGTGCAGTGCTGTCACCATACCTCTAACTAAATCGTCCACAGTGTGATAAGTACCACTGGGCAGATAAATTGGTAACGTCCACGAGAAATCATGATGACAGTTTAGAAGATAAGATACTTGGTTGTGACGAACATTTTGCCAACTATGGGGGTGAATGACATTTGTCATTGCAACTTCCCAATCCTCACTCAAATGCACTTGACTTGGTAGTTGCATTTTGAAACTAGCAGTCTTGTTGTCAGGGTATTGAGCTGTACTTGCATCGCTTGTTACGACAATGTAGAAACTATTACTCATCTTGTTCGTCGTCTGAAGTGGTGTCACGTTTACGATACCACCTTGAAATGAGAGTAGTTGTCCACAACCACTTGTTAAATAGATGTAAATGGTTTGGAATATTTTGGTTCGCAGTGGAAGATAATGAATATGTTCTGGTTCCTCCATTAAGGTCTCTGGAAACATGCCATGTGGTACCATTTCGTGTAGCAGATGAAGACGTTTTTCACCCACTTGACGTGGTTCTGTCAGGTTGGTTTGCACTTGCACGGCTCTGTGTTTGCAGCGACAGAGAGAAACGGTTAAAGCGATTACGATGGTGCCAGGAAAGGTTATAGATGAATGTAGCGGCAGTGTACACCATTCGTCCTCGTAATCAGGGTTTGATTTCAAACTGTCTTGAATCTTTAATCCATACAGACCATGGCTTATAATTGTCTTGCCATTGGTTATCCATCCTAAGGCTTGAGCAATTGGTACTGTAACCATCATCCAAACGTCACGTGACGTGAGAGTAATGTTCCACTCGTCATCTACAGTAAGGTTAAAGTACCAGGGATTGCTTGGATTGTTCATGCACTGTAATAATCCTTCTACAACATCTAAAAACATCCCACGGGTAACGTCACGGCGTCTACCTTTTTCGTACCAAAACGTCGGAACATGACGTGTGGATGATTGCATTCGTGGGGAACTTCGAACCACGAGAATGGATAGATAACGTGATGGAATCCAACCTCCCAGTCTTCCTCGTCTTTCAAATGAATTTGTCGAGGTAGTGCAACACGGTAGTATGATTCTGAATTGATTGGGAACAAGTTCGTGTTTGCATTACTCGGAAGCATAGCGTAAAAATAATCATCTTGAATCATGCTTGTTGCAGGGACACCAGCAGTTTATAGGGAATCCAACTATCGTATTTCTTGGGCCAACCTTTCCAATGGACCAAAGCCTCTTTGTGGACACCTTTTCCGCGATACTTTAATTTTTTTTCAATGCGAAACAAATGATTATGCTTCTCGATCACTTTCTGTAACTCTTGTTCGTAAAACGTGCCTTGGATCCAATCACCGTCTGCTTCCTTTAAACGATACACAGGTGGATCTCGAGGAAGTCTCTTTGCAATTGTAAATGTTTCTTCTGTCCAAGATGGTAAGTAACCTTTCTTTTCCTTTGGAAAAAGTGATAAAATTAAAAGAACACAAATGATTAATGATTATTCTGAGGGGGGTCTAAAAATGTTGGATATTCAGAGCTTTAACCAAGCTCTAAAGCGAAATGGATTAAAAAATATCTAGATCAGGAAAATAAAGGAAAATGGAAATTGTTTTTGAACTTCTTTTTAGCGGAGCACAATGCCGAACTAATCTTTACAGGTAACCTTAAAATAGATGACATTCCTTTTTGCAACTAGAGGATCCCTTTTCTAAAGAACTTATTGAAATCCTGTGAAATCTCAGCTTTATAAAAGAACCGAACAACGTTTCTCAAATGCCAATCTGGTATAACTCTCTTATACGCATTAACAATAAACCCTTCTACTATAGAAACTGGTTTTTGGCAGATATTCGTACTGTCGACCACCTTCTTGATAAGGATTCCAATTTCTTAACTTTTGATACCTTTAAGAAAAAGTATTCTGTGAAAACAAATTTTCTCCATTATTATAGTGTTGTTTGTGCAATTTCTGTTTTGAAAAACGTCCGTGCTCGCCACCCAACGCTGAACTCTGACGATGGCACCAAAAATTTGATGATGTCATCGGAATTCTGCAAATCAGCCTATAAAATACTCGTGAAACGAAAAGCTTCACTTCCAATTGAAAGCCAAACCAAATGGCTCTCGGACTCTAAACAGTATGATCTTGATAAAATAGATTGGTGTAAATCATATAACTTGCCTTTTCTATGTACTCGGGAAACAAAATTGCAAAACTTCCAATTGAAACTCCTCCATAGAAGAATAGCCACCAATAGTTATGTGTTTAAAATTGGTGTTATACAAAGTGACCTTTGTTCCTTCTGCAAGAAAAATTCGGAAACACTTGTTCACTTGTTTTGGGAACGTCCAAATGTACACAGCTTTTGGAACGAAGTTAAAGATTGGATTTATAGCCATCATTGCTACTCAACCGAAAACTTCTCATTTCTTGTTTGCTTGGTCTTAGTTGAAAATACTTCAAACCTTCTCTTTCACCACTTTCTCCTAATTGCTAGATACCACATATACTGGTCTAAGTCAATGCACTCTATCCCATTCCGAGAACTTTATATTCGAAATATTCACTTATGTTTGGATGTTGAGAAGCGTTATGCTCTTAAAAATGGGACCCTAAATAAATTCAACAGGAAGTGGGGAGCCTTTACTCGCGACAGTAATCTGTAGTTTTTCTTAGCTATGTGAGTCTGGTGGCCTTCGAGAACAGTCTATTTACTTTTCTTTATTTTTTTTTCCCATAGCATGTATCAGTATGTATCTAAACTTGTTAATTTTTAATAACTTTGTGTTTCCGTTAGCTACAAACATTTTTGAAGTGGACAATTTAATGTATATGATATATAGTTTGAAAGAAAACTGTAAAATATCTTCTATAAGGTGTCATAACTAACGAATGTATTTAACGTGTGTGTATGCGTTTCTGTGAACGTTATTAATTTTAATTTTTTTGTTACCAATTAATAACTGTACTATTAAAAAATAAGTGTAGTCTGTAGTGTTAATATGTTATAAGTGTGAAATGTAAGCGTATCGTAAGCACTGTATTAGTGCTATAGCTAAAACATGTAATGAGCAGTGTAACACAGCAATTAAATATATATATATATATATATATATATATATATATATATATATATATATAAAGTAACCTTTCTCAAAGATACGTTTATGCTTACTGATTTTGACCTGATGTCCCACTTGGAATTTATACTTTTTTGAGGCTGATTGATTACCATATAAGGTTCTCCAGACATCTTGCGCGTTGAACACGTTTACATCCGCAGGCTTCATCTTGATACTACGGTGAACACTCTGATTATAATTTTCATTGACTAAACTGTCCTTCTTGTCCAAATAATGGTAGGAACTGGTAGTGGAAAACAACTTCCATAACAACTGTTTCAGAGTTCTGTTGAAACGTTCTACAATCTGAGCCTTCGTCTTGTTGTATGTCACGAAATGACGAACCCCTTCTTTTTCGAGAAAGGTTTTGAAAGGTTTTGTTCAGGAATTCGGTACCAGCATCTGTTTGCAATCTCTCAGGTTTACGTCGTTGTCGAAATATTTTCTTGAATGCAACCACCAAAGCCGTCCCCGTTTTGGTCTTCAACGGCACTACCCATGCATATTTCGATAAGACATCGATGCAATTCAATACATATTTGTATCCACGATTCCATCGACTTAAACTTGACAGATCTGCCAAATCAGCCTGCCACTGTTCGTCAAGACCATTGACAAAAACTCGATTGCGACGAAAGTGTTTTGTTGCAGGCTTGTGAAGGGTGTAGCCTGATTGTAATTGTAACCGACGAAGTACTTGCGAACGGGTTATTCCATATTGACGAGCAGCACGGTACAACTTTTCTGCGCCACCAAAAGCTGAAGGACGATTAAATTCATAATAGAGTTTCTCTAATAAATGGTTCTTCTGATTGTTGGTTTTCTTCTTCTTGGTTACCCGCTTCCTGCTCTTCTGGGGCATCTCTAAAATCGATGTGTACTTCGCTGCCGCAACATGCAACTAAACAACGCATCCTCTGACATATATCACTTAAAGCCAAGGTAGGCGATGAACTTCCACAGAGGCGACTTGTGACACCTTCCATGGTTTTAAAACAACTGATGAGAAACGTTTGTCCAGATGCTTTTTATAATCTGCCAAAACATCCACCAGGTGGAAGGGTAATGCGCTGAATACGTCAACGCAATGTTTGATGAAATCCGTATTGTTCAGCCAGTGTGACGTTACTTTAATTCATGTAAGCATAAAAAACCAACAAGCGGCCATAATTCATCGGTTTAAGGTGCTTGAGAACACCTGGCCAATGATCATGTGATATAGTGCAAAATGCGTACTGTGAGAAAGAGTGCTAGGCACAAGCACGAACCAGGTAGAAATACAACCTGTTCATGTTGACAGCTCGAAATAATTTGAGCTTCAGATGGCCTCCAACCTCCCCTTATATTTGATCACTTAACTTCTGTGTTTCTATTCATTATTATGTGCAATCTGCAAGGCTTTTCAATAGTATAAGGTTTTTGATTTTTGATTTTGTAGATATTTGTATTTTTCATGTACTTGTTTTGCCCCGCCCCGATTAGCTTTCCAGCTATTTGCAGGGCAAACAAATCAGTCAACTCTTTCATTATTATATTAATTATACATTGTTATCCCTAACCTCTTTTTTTATTTTTTATCAGTTCAGCGGTAACCGTAAGGAAGTGTTGTGAAACCATGAACCACTCTCTTGTCATAGACGAGATTGTATTTTTTTTTCCAACTTGACAGTGTGAAGTGTTTTTGTTTGAGCGTCACGTTTGATGAAGTGTGGATTCTCAATGACAATCTCCTCTCCATCTGGGTTACACACTTGGGCACACATGGTGTTGAAGTTGAGTTTTTGAGAACCACGAAAATTCAGAGTAAAGCCTCGCACTTTGCAAACTGTTTTTTCATTCTTGGTTTGATAGGCATAATTTTTTCGGTCCCCCAGAGACAAAGGTGGTAATATAGTCATCACCTTTAAGTTCATTGGTTAGTTCTCCCAGATAATCACCCAGTGGGGGCATCCATTCACCAGGCTGGCTTGTAAATATGACAGAATCGGTGTCAAAATAAAGCACTCTTGTTTGTAGAGGTTCAAGGATAGAGTACAGTTTCAATCTGGCATGAGCTGTCGTGAACGCAGCGATTACCACGTTTGTCTGGTTCGATGTGGAGACAAAATCTTCGCCTTGCGTGTAATGAACCTCCAAACATTCATCGTCGACAAACTGAATGTTCTTCACTTGAGTAGACTGGCAGGTAAGAAGTTTAAAGTAACGCTCTGGGTCCTTTACAAGCTCCACTTGAGGCATATTGTCACGCTGCCCAAATTTTCCCCAAAAAGAATTCAACATGAGTTTTGCCAGTGAACGAAGCCCGGGGTTCTTTTTAATGTGGTCATAATCCAGCCTGATCCCCTCTTTTCTTTGATAATCTCCGATGTAATTTTGTTTCTTCTCCTCTGTGTCACACCAACCTGGCCATCCGCTTGCTTCTTGTTTAATTTTTAGAAAGGTATCGATGTACCTTCTGAACAGAGTGGATGATTTTTGGGGAAAATGCCACACCTCAACCATTCGAATCATTCTATACCCCAGTTGCAATGCCTTGTCAATTTCAATCGAACACCAGGTACCAGATAACATGCATTCTTCGTCACTGTGTTCACAAGGTGTTTGCTGTCAATTTTCTGCACAAGGTCGACATTAGGGGAACATCAGTTTGCCTTGAGCGCGGTACGGGAGAACAGGATGAAAGAGGAAGGAAGGTGGTAAAATGATACACTTGATAAGGCCAAAGAACTCACTGGGTGAACGGTTAGTCAATGCTTCGCTTGTAAGAATTTCGGGATGATCAATGGGCACTTCACAGTACTTATTCGTCCAAGGGTACAGGGATGTAAAGTCCACGTAATGAATTTTTTCGTCTTGCGTCACTTCTTTGAAAAGACATACGGCATTGGTCCGTCCACCAAAAAATGCATGACGAGGTTCTAAGGGCTTGTCGAACTGGAGAGTTTGGATATAGGCTTTCATCTCGGGATTACTGATCAGTTCCTGCTTGAAGCCACATTTCCATTTGACTTCCACTTGAAACGTTCCATTTTACGAATGGTTCCTTCTAGAAGATCTTCCATGGTGGTGTCGTGGACTGGATTGACCGTCTCGGGCAAATAGCATTTACTGCATCCATGGAACATGCACCCCATAAATTCATAGATGGTTTCCGTGACTGGATCGTATCCATCCACGTAATGCCCATCGATCCGTTGCTCGCCTCCGTTCGGCGCATGTAGAATACGGGCACCCGTCTGATATTGCACCCATGCTAACCACTGAAGACCCATGATTGAAAACCTTCGAGCAGGTTGATACCCTTGAGGAGGAATGAGGCCAATGGTTTTTTCTTCTAAAAATTCTTGACGGAACACACGGTTGCATGCACTGGCAATAGTGACACAATACTTGAAAGGGTCGAGATTGCAGGTTTTTTCCTTGAGTTGTTTAGACTTGAGGCAACATCTTCGCAAAATGTCCACATCGCTGCGACAATATTCTTCCATTTCATTCGCGAAGTCAAACACATATTCAGCCTTTTCTAATGCTTTATACCACGCCAGAAACTCCTCATGTTCATTTTCATCATCGTCTTCAATTAATATACTGTCTGTGTCATAGTTTTTTTGATTTTCTTTGCGATTAAAGAAATGAGGGAAGTAACCTTTTTTGAGTTCTGTCAACCCAAATTTTTTTGGTAACTTTTTGAGCGGCATAGGTAAAAAGTTGAGAGAATCGCGGAACTTGATGTTGGCTTGTTCGAGTTCCATAGACATGATATTGGCACCGTTAAGGATCAGACTTGGTAATAGACACTCTTTGTAGAAATATTCACAGAGGAGAAACCCGTCATAACTCCTGAGGTTGTGAGCGATGACGATAGCTCCTTCATGAGTTCCATCCAGCAACCAAGAACCAAACTGATCAACACAGTCATCCCCCTTAAACACCATTTCAAACCCCGTTTCATCTTGCACGATTAATAAATTTGCGATATGCCGTCCTTCGTCCTGCCTGCTCTCGATATTGAAGAACAAATATTCTTGCCCTTCTTGTTCATCACCTTCCTGTACGTCATCATCGATCAACTCCTCTGCAACACTTCTTCGTTTTCGTCTGTTTTTCTTCTTTTTTCCTTGTTTTTCTTGGCCTTCCGGACTTTCTACTTCGTCACTGTCTTGAAACTCGATGGGTTTCATGTAGCAACGGTGTGTGTTGGGGTCGACGAATTCTTCACAATTCCAGCACATCTTTTCACCGCACATGTCAGCTTCAGGGTTTCTTTTTTTATACGACATGACTTTGTGACACTTTGTACACTTGTAATATTTCTGGCACACCGACTGTCCTTCTTTATTGGGTCGACAGTGGTTAGCGTAGCAGTCGTCACCAGCAAAGATTCTGTGATAGGTACCACACTCTCTCCACGGTGCTTTCTGAAAATACCCTTCACACCCCTCGGTGAAACAACTTTTGCATACTTTACTGCAAGGATGCTCTTCTTTCTTATCGTACCCCTTCTTGCATTCTAGGCACCAATAATTTCTACCAAGAAACGCGGAAACGGATGTGATAATGTCATAATGATGTTGGTGAAGGTATAAATAAATTTGTTTGTCTTTTTTGGACCCTTCATAGATAATAGCGTTAAAATGTTCAGCGGAGAGAACAACAATCTGATAGTCTGTATTTACTTGTTGGAACTTGGCCACCTCAGGGAGTCCACAGAGACCCTCTGGAACTCTAGCGTTCTGGTGTAAATCTTTAGCCAAGATGCTTTGGAGCTGGCAACCATGACGAATCGAACCATGTTTAGGGTGTTTTTCTTGACGAGCCATGTCCTGACCAAGGCGCGAGCCAGGCACAAGAAATCTTTGTTTCTGATGCGAAGAACACATTGCTTAGCATTGAGAAATTTGGACAATTGAAACCAAAGTGTTTCCTCTTCCGAGTAGCAACCCCACCCTGCGGCATGCCAACGTGAACCAGATGGACACTCATTCCATTCTTGAGATCGACGTTTTCGTTTGACTGCAAAACTCGCTGCACCTCGCTCATGATCCGTTCGGCATTTAATTCATGTCGTGGCATAAAGGGTAAAGAGATGGGGTACTGTAGTGACTGACTTTGAAGGACAAAACGTACAAGATCATTATCAGCCATACCTGATGTCATTTTATCGACCATTGACTCAAAAATGTTGCCTAGCTGCTCCATAAGAGGGATTCCTTCAGATTGGAGCTTTAATAAGAGAAGATAGTCTGTTCCAGTTGTGTTAAATTTTCTGACTTGTCTTTTGGCCACTTCACGAAGTGTGTAGTGCTGTTCAGATGTCCATAAATCTTTTCCGAACCCAACCTGTTCTGAGGCCAATAAGCATTCCTCATCTGTCATGTATGGAGAGAGTGTAATTCTGTTAGAAAACAAAAAAATAGGAAATAAGTTACTTACAGACTCAATATATGCATTAACGTTAAGAATAAAAACGAGACTAAGTTTTACTTGCAGAAGATAAAGTCTTGAATCTTTTAGCATGAATACGTGACCGAGTTACATTCAGATTAGAGGTTTAGAAACGTTTAGCATGAAAACGAGGCCGCATTGCTTACATAATAGTGGTCCAGTAAAGCTTAGTATGGAAACGAGGCTGTGAAACTTACTGATTAGAGGTTCAGTAACGTTTAGTATAAACCGCGGCTGTGGAACTTACAGATTAGAGGTTCGGTAACGCTTATCATGAAAACGAGGCCGTGTTACTTACAGAATAGTGGTTCAGTAACGCTTAGTATGAAAACGAGACTGTGTTTCTTACAGAATGGTGGTTCAGTAACGCTTAGTTTGATCAAAGGCTCCTAAGAGCCAACCCGTGAATAAAAAATGCTAACGTGTAACGCAAAATTGCGGTTAGCTAATGTTGTCACACTGACACGGTTCAATATTTTTTTAAAATTAAACGTAAGGATTTTTGACAATACAGTACATTACTTTCATAATGTCAGTCTGAAGAAGAAAGAAAACAAAAGACGGCAGGGGCGAGACTCGAACCTGGGATCTTTCGACTAACAGTCCGCGCTTTACACCATTCGGCCACCGTGATCACTGGCTTGAAATATCATAAATTTAATTACTTCAAGGTAGACACGCATCACGAGTGAGCGGTAACGCAATATTGCGTGGTTTTTGGGGGAAATTAAATGTAACGACTTTTGTCGAAAGCAAACAAACCAAAAAAAAAAACAGTAATTTTCAGATCGAAAAAAAAAGAAAAAAAAAACGTCCCGACGAGAATCGAACTCACGTCCTTCGGCTCTATATCCCTCATTTACACACTGCGCCACCTCGGCTTTGACTAATTAACGAGGTTACATTTTATTATTTCAACGTAGTTATGCGTACAATGGTAATAGGAAGTTAAGCTTAAGACTGCAAAAGGTCGAATGTCAATAGGAAGTTACGCTTAAGACTGAAAAAGGTCGAATGTACTTAATTCAAAATGGCGGAGGTATCTTATTTATTCAAAATGATTGGGGACTCACTTACTTTATCGGTTAACAAGTAACCATAATCCCAAGTGTCCAATGCAGTTTCCATTTCAGTTTCCTCCCACGTCTCCATTGCTTGTATCAGTTCCTCGTCAGTCATAGACAGGTCTTCGTACTCAACTTCCATTTGCTTTCCTTCTTCGGGTGAAAAAATAACACCCTCAAAGATTTCAGGATTGTTAGCTTCAAGTTCATTTAAGGCTTCTGTCACTCTGTCGAAGTGAAATTCCGGTGAAGGAGGAGAGTCAGGAGAAACATACAGTTCATTTACTAGATCAGTAAACCAATGACCTGCTTCCGCGTCTTTTTCTGCTCGTACAAGCAATCTTCGTTTCATGGCTTCGATATTTTCTTCTTCTTTAAACTAAAGTTGTAACCAACGATCGTGAAACGGAACCATATGGTGTTGTTCGACAATTGGAGTCAACATCATGCATTGTTCACGCCATAATTTTATTACATTGCTTTCACTGCAGTCGTCGCCGTGTTCTCGTTACCGCTGATTATTCATGCGTTTCCATGCCTCTTGTTCATAAATATTCAGAAACGTCTGTTTAATGTCTTCGCGCATGAAAAGGCGGCATTTCTTTCGGGCTATATGGTGTTCGTGAAGAGCTTGTTTTTGATTACGCTGTGTTGTCTGAAATGTCGAGGTGCGTAAAGCGATGTCTTCTTCCTCCACTAGCTCTTCGTTAACAACGTTCTGAACACAACGATCCGTTACGGCAGCTGCTTTATCAAATTCTGTGCGTTGAACGCGCGAGTTAAACTTAACTTGTTTTCTCATCTTGGACTGCCTCGCTGCTCAAAGTGAAAAAAAAAAACGCCGATGACCTTTATTTATAGCGGCTTTGCGAATCCTGAGGAAACAATTAGGATCGAAATTCACAAATCGAAAACCCTTTAACTTACAAAAAATTTTGATGTAGTACATGGAATTCGAAAAATTTGGAAAATTTGCTCCACCGTTAAATGATCTCAACCAATCACAAGACAAATAAAATATCCAATCAGAATGTAAGCATTGGCTACACAATCCAACTCAGCGCAATATCCTTTACGCACACGTTGCCAAAAGTCAAAGTCAAGAGAAGTGAAGTTTCGTTTACCTAAGAGAAGTCAAGAGAATGGAAAATGATCAACAGGCTGCTAGACCGTTAAATTGGTAAGTACATTTATTATACTTTGAAAATTTTCTTATGAAAAACCGCTCTACACAGTTATACGTTTCGCGTCACATTCTTTACGAGAATATTTAGGTTTATTTCTTTTGACACAGAGTAAGCTTATCTTAACATTTGCGTTGTTCTTTACACCGCTCGGAATTTGCCTTAACTTTAAGAACAAAATGTTTCGTTTCGTTTACCACTAAGTTTAGTCGTTTCTTTTACCACGCTACACTGTTGTTTTTCTTAGCGAGAAATGTTTCTCGCCTCACATTCTACGCGCTGAATTTGCTGTATTCTTTACGATATTATTTAGTTTGATTTGACTCGTTTACCACCAAGTATAGTTGTATCTTGACATTTGCGTTGTTATTTACGAGCGCGCTGAATTTGCTTTGACTTTTAGAAAACGTTTGGTTTCGTTTACCGTTAAGTATGCGGTGCTTAAACGCTTTCGCGCTGTATTCTTTACGAGAATATTTAGTTTGATTTGACTCGTTTACCACTAAGTGTAGTTGTATCTTGACATTTGCGTTGTTATTTACGAGCGCGTTGAATTTGCTTTGACTTTTTTTTGTATGTGTAGGTCCTGTCAACATGTTTTATTTGTCTCGAAGAGGATTAGAACCTCCCGAAATCGATTTGTTGCGATCAGTCTACGCACAAGAGGTGCATGCTGCAGTGGAGAATATCATTGGTACCAAGTTCATCAAACTGCCCAAATTGTAGGGAAATACTTCCTCTACCCTCTTCTGAAAGGTGCGAGGAGCTGAGCTGTTTCATGGAGAAACAAAAAAGAGTAAGTCATCGTTGTAACTTATTATTAATTTCAGTTCCTCAATAGACAGTCACGAAGAATCTTAATTCAGTGTTTATAAAAAGAAACGATGATCAATTGTGTAACATTCACTTTATCGGCATTTCTTTATCCTGTGCCGACATAGGAAAACAATGTGTTAATTAACACATTGATTTTCCTTTTCCCAGTCTAGAAATAGGCAATCAAAACAGTCGGTTGCTGTTGCAAGAACAACATGTTTGCACGAAGCGGTGAAAAATATTAGCGTTTTACCTTATCGGAAGAATTGCTTTAGCGCGTGCTAACACTCATGTCACCTGTTTCTCTTACACAGAAATGCCAGATCAATCACGCTGCTAAAGAAGTCTCTAGAGAGTGTACCATCTGTAATTATTTTTATCGTCCTCTCACAACATTTCAGAAATTTTATTTTGCCAAATCATACAAAAAAAATATTTAAATTGTGATTGTCCAGGTAGCCAATTATGTTTCCAATGTAGAAAAGAAAAACAACAATTAGACCATTATTTGATTTCCAAACCGCTGCCTGACGAGGAGGACGAGGAGGAAGATAAGGGAGGAGAGCCGATGTATTCATAAATTCTTTTTCTTTTATTTTTCATTTTCTTTTCCTTTTTCTTTTTTTATCAAGTGTAAATAATTAGGTTTATATATAATTTCTTTTGCATTTTGTAATTAAAAATATGTACAGTTCATTAATGTATTGTGAATAATAAAGGAAGTTTTTCATTTAATTCTTGTCTCTTTGCTTCTCATTTCAAAATGGACATGGATTCCTTTAATGTCTTCGGGGTCTTGTATTCCCTGAATGTCTTCGGGGTAAATGGCTTTAAACACCAATCGTTCAGGAATGTTTCTTGAATCATAACCTTCAACCAATATTCTGCTTGTGTTTTTTACTTCAAAAGGTAATTCAATTGATACCAGAATTTCTTTTCATCGTGGAAATAATTAAAAATAATGGCACTTTCAATTCTCCAACTGTAAATTCCATTCCATCATGTTCACATGTAAATTCAATCGTTCTACGAAGTATAGTCTCGTCACACGCTTGATCCCAAAAATTATTCAGTAACGTAACCACTTTCTCTTCTATTTGCAATCTTCCTTTTTGGGCCGTTAATGATTCCATTTCCAATGCAAAGAGTTCCCGTTCAATTATGCTGTTCATCTTTATCAGGCACTATAAAAACCCATGTCCCTGCGCCCGTTTTATAATTATCAGCAAAACCTGTTTGTTTTAAAGGTACAAACTCGGATACACTGGTTATCTGGTTTAAATAACACACGAATAAAATGTAATAAATATTCAATACATTTTCTTTTACTTACAGTGTTGATCAACCAATTCATGAATCCTTGATACGGTTCTCCCCAAAGGTATTTTACAATAAAAAATCATGTTTTTGCCACGTATAAGTAGAAGAAAACAAAACTGGTTTCTAAAATGAAAAACCTGATTCAAAATCAATAGGGGTGAAAAAAAACCGGTTTGACTCGTTTTTCTAGAGAGTGGCCATTTTGAATAATAGACATCTAGACCAACTGGAACGAACTGGTTTGACCATGACGTCAGTGTATTTTCATTGGTTCATCACCCATCCTTTGTTAACGTTCTTTTGCCTTTAAATTGAAACCACCACCCGGATGGTTGGGTGGACACGTAACACTACATCACACCATACACTTCTCTCTTAAACACTTTATAAATATTCAATAAAATCTCAGAATACGTCTCTCCCGATTCATGCATCCTTAATGACTCTACCTATTCGGCCTGTATCTCATTAAACCCCTCCTGTACCTATTCTCACTGGGGCCATCTCGTACAAACGCCCCAAATCTCTTCGGAATTCAAGGATAACAATTCCCGCGCGCTCGTAGTCCCCCGGGTGTTCTGTTTCACACAGGTTTGGTATAAATAGGCCTGTTTTGGCCTGTTTAATTCCCTTTTCGTTAAACGTTCGCCAGTCGTTAGCTTGGCGTTTTTTCTCTTGCCCGGTCATCGCTGCGCCATCTTCGAAGGTTTTCTTCGTTCTTCGTTCTTCGTTCTCCACGCCGGACTAAGTCCCTGCAGCGGCCGTCGAGCCTCCAGCTGTCGTGCCTCCAGCTCCAGCCAACGCTGCCGGTGATAACAACGCACAGAACGCTAACGACAACGTGGTTCCTGTGCCCCAACCTGCGGCTCTGGTGGTTAGTGTTCAGTCAGTTGTCCTTGTATCCGTCCCCTTCGCCCGTTTTTCGGGCTAGGCGTTGTTGGTCTGTTAGCTTGGTTCTCGCTTCTGTATTAGGTTAGTTCTCGCTTTTGTACTACTAGTTTGGTTTTCGCATCTGTGTACAAGCTTACAGTTTTCGCGTCGGTGTTACAATTTTATTTTCGCGTCTGTGTTACAACTTTGGTTTTGGCGTCTGTGTACAAATTTGGTTTTCGCGTCTGTGTACAATTTTAGTTTCTCGTCTGTGTGGCAAGTTTTGTTTTCGCGTCTATGCTACCAATTTAGTTTTCGCATCTTTGTTACAACTTAATTTTCCGTCTGTGTACAACTTAAGTTTTCCGTCTGTGCGGCAAGTCTGTGTGACATATTTAATTTTCGCGTCTGTGTGACAAAATTTTGTTTTCCGTCTGTGTGACAAGTCTGTGTGACCAATTTAGTTTTCGCGTCTGTGTGACAAATTTAGTTCTTCGTCTGTGTGACAAGTCTGTGTGACCAATTTAGTTTTCGCGTCTGTGTGACAAATTTAGCTTTCGCGTCTGTGTGACAACTTTAGTTTTCCGTCTGTGTGACAAGTCTGTGTGACATATTTTAGTTTTGCGTCTGTGTGACAAATTTAGCTTTCGCGTCTGTGTGACAACTTAAGTTCTCCGTCTGTGTGACAAGTCTGTGTGACATATTTTAGTTTTGCGTCTGTGTGACAAATTTAGTTCGTCTGTGTGACAAGTCTGTGTGACAAATTTAGCTTTCGCGTCTGTGTGACAACTTTAGTTTTCCGTCTGTGTGGCGAGTCTGTGTGACAAATTTAGTTTTAGCGTCCGTGTGACAGATTTAGCCTTCCGTCTGTGTCACAAGTTTGGGTTTCCCGTCTGTGTGTCAGCTTAGTTTTCGCGTCTGTGTGACAACTTTAGTTTTCCGTCTGTGTGACAAGTTTAGTTTTTGAGTCTGTGTGACAAATTTAGTTCCCGCGTCTGCTTGTCAACTTTGGTTCCCCGTTCGTGTGACAAGTCTGTGTGACAAGTTTAGTTTTCCCGTCAGTGTGACAAGCTTTAGTTATCGCGTCTGTGTTTTACTCTTCCCGTTCCTGTTTGTGTGACGGTTTTTGGGCCTCCCCGTTAGTTTTTACGGGGGTCGACAATACCGTCGTCCGGCGTCCAGGCCCCTATCCTGGAGGTCCATCTGGTCGCGATGGACGTTTCAGGCCACAGCACTGCCGGCCGGGAACCTTTCCCGACGCTGTTTTAATTGTAGAAGAGTTGGTCATTTTGCTAGGGATTGCCCATTAATCTCCAAGGCTGTTTAATAGTTACGTTTCTTTGCCATATATTGGAGTTTCAGTGCCTTTGATCGTTTGCCTTGTTAGATATTTCTGTGTTTTTCTGTATGAAGTCCACGCCTCATTTAAGTTTGCTTCGTCTATTATTTTGTGTTTGTTTCGCTTCCCTTAAGCTAACCGCTGGTATGCCTTCGATGGGGTCTTCTTATACCCTTAATTGCTCTGTCCCTGGACGGGGTATTTCGGGGCTGCTTCGCGGTTGGCTTTTCCCCTTTTCTATATCATGTTTCATTGGCGCCTTTTTTCGTTGTCCTTTTGTTTTAGGCGCCCCCGTGCAAAACCTCGTTATGATTTTCGCCCGGACGAAGTCCCGTCAAATTTTGTTCAGTGGTGCAATTTAAAAAGGGAAGAGCCTCGCGTTGCAGGCCCTAACCCCTCGCTCTATATGGTTTCCAAGGGAATCGTTCATGCCACTCCTCAAGGTGTTATTTTCCGAGATCCCAGTAGTTTTGTGCCTGGGAAACTTACTCGATCGGCACCAGTCTTACTGGAAGTTCATTCTGTCAGAACACCCAAAGAAAGATGAGATTTTATCCTACATCGTCCGGGGGGTCGACATTTCATTCCGGTTTTCCATAGTTTGTATTAGTTTTGCCTTTCACTATTCTCACTGGGGCCATCTCGTACAAACGCCCCAAATCTCTTCGGAATTCAAGGATAACAATTCCCGCGCGCTCGTAGTCCCCCGGGTGTTCTGTTTCACACAGGTTTGGTATAAATAGGCCTGTTTTGGCCTGTTTAATTCCCTTTTCGTTAAACGTTCGCCAGTCGTTAGCTTGGCGTCCCTCCCTTCTCCCCGCAGCGATGACCATTGCTCCCATCCTAGCTAGCTCCCGCTCCTTTACGCCTCCGGTCTAGCTTCTTCCCATATCTTATCCTTGCCTGGGGCGTTTGGGAGTGAGGGCTCCCAGTGTGAATATATTACTATACGTTTCGCATCTCATTATCTCCTGACCGAAAACCGGTTTGACAGAGCCAACCTCATTAACTCAGGGCTGCTGCATACATGAATAAATTCTCCCAGTCATCTGCGATAGACTACTATTTGCGTAATGCTTCCTTGTATGGAGGTGCTGCTTCATTGAATACATCTTCATCAGATGAAATTTCAGATTAGCCGGCCGGGATTGGGCCTGGTCACAATGCCGTGCGGACGTGATTACTAAGGCTCCGTTCTAAATGGATATTTTCTCGCCTAAATCAGTAATTACAGTAGCACTTTCGATCGAGAAACTGGCTACAAGACAGTAAGAACATCTCTCGTGACAGGAGCATATTTTTCTACGTCCATATGGGTAAAAAACGTACTAAAGGATCGAGCTCATCCGTAGACGAAGAAGAAGACATGGCCGCCTCGAACTACAAATCTCTAAGACTTTCTATAGATTGTCTAAACAAAACGATGACAGACGGCTTCACAAACATTCATGCTGCTATTGATAACCTTCGTCTTGAATTTAAGACTGAAATAGATGGAATTAAAAGTACAATTAAAGATATAGAAAAAAGCCTGGAGAGCACACAAGAAGAGGTCGAAGGAGTAAAGAAGAACGCGAACAAAGCGACCGAAGATCTTTCAAAGAGCACCGAAACATTGAGCGCAAAGATTGTGGAACTCGAAACCCAGCTCAAGGAACAGATGGAAAATAACATCAGACTCGAACAGTACACGAGAAGAGAAAACCTCCGATTCAACAACATACGGGAAGCGGAGCAAGAAGACTGTAAATCAGTTATTCAGGGTATTATTCAGCAGATGGAGATAGACTCCTCCACAATAAGATACCATGCTGTGCATCGAGTCGGAAAAAGGTTGAAAGGAAGGCACAAACCAATAATTGCGCGATTTGTGAGTCGCGAGGACAGGGAGCTTGTGTGGTCCAAACGAGGTAAGATTAAACAATTACATGAACACGAAGATGCTTATATAACAGAGGACTGCGCCCGGGCGATACAAGAAGAACGGAAAATTTTAATCAAAGCTATGATGAAAGCTCGCAATGAACTAAGTCTGGACAACGTTAGAGTGGTAGGACGTTTTCTTTTATTGAACAACGAAAAATACGATTATAAAACAATTCCAGATAACTTAAAATAAGTTATGCTTAACTAGTTGAGAAACTGCCTAAATTAAAACATATATTAGTTTATGTAAATTACTGGATCGGTTGTGTGCAAATCTAGTTTTTTTTATGAGAAAAATCCATTAGGTGTGACGTCTAGGTGACGCTTTTGACTCTTGAACACCTGTAAACCCTTAAGGGGAAACGGCCCATCAATAGCAATTTTTAATTATGTTTTGTATATGCTGTTTTCTTTCTATGTGTACAGGTCAATTTGTGTTCATCTTATTGCTAGCTACTTTCGTCAATTTGTACAACTACATGGCTTTAGGAAATTCGATCTTTTTAAACAAAAATGAATCTTCAAATAGCTTCTCTTAATGAACGGGGCATAGGAGACAAACAAAAAAGAAGAGAAATGTTTAATTGGCTCAAAGCAAAGAATATTTCTATCTACTTTCTTCAAGAAGTACACTGCACTGAGAATACAACCTCTATTTGGAAGGCGGAATGGGGTTACAAGACTCTGTTTAGTTGTTGTTCCAGCGCTAAAGGGGGAGTCGTTAACCTTTTTAACAACAATTTTGCATTTGAAATTGAACGGATTTTTCTGGATACAAATGGTAGATTCATTATTTGTGATATTAAAACAGAAGGAAAATACATCACATTAGCCACTTTATATGCTCCCAATAATGATGAACCATTTCTTTTTTCAAGATTTCTTTGACCATCTACTTGATTTTCGATGTGAGGATCTAATAATTGGCGGAGATTTTAACCTGGTTCTAGATCTTGATAAAGACAAAAAGAGTGGTCGCTTTAAAACACATACAAACTCAGTTAAAATATTGCAGAAATTCATGACTGAACTGACTTTGACAGATGCTTGGAGGGTTTTAAACCCAGATAAAAGGAGATATACTTGAGTAGTATATAAGGAGTCAGTCAAACACCATTTTTTCTGAAGGCCCAAAATAAGCCTCCAAACGCCCGAGTTACCGGCCCCCAGGGCTCATGCATTCACCCTGGGGACCCGGTAACTCGGGCGTTTGGAGGCTTATTTTGGGCCTTCAGAAAAAATGGTGTTTGAGCTGACTCCTTATATACTACTCGGGGGTCGGGGGCTCTCTTATATTTTTAAGCTGTTACAGACCCTAATAAACCGTTATTTGAACATGGCAAGCTATACATAACCAATTGGAGAAACCCCTCTCCTGGATACCTAAGTGACGATGGGGAGAGGAAGAAAGAGCGTTCTGACACAATCAATTAAACGAACGGCCTTTAATCACTCAAGACATGGAAGTCTTCTTTGCTATGGATGCAGAAAAGGAAAAAAAGGCGAACTCTGTAAATGCGTTGAAGAAATTCGAGGGCAAACATCTCCTCCATCCTTTGTATCGAAATATATTCTTGAAGCCGCACAAAGACTGACTCCACAACAACTTGTCGCCGTTATCACCAATTGAAAAAAACACTTTCCTTCGTATATCAATGATGACGACAACACAAGGGTTCTTGAACTTTCTCAAATCGAGGAACACTGGTCTAAAACAAAAGAGCGCCGACTGGGTGAGTTATCGACAAAATACTCTTGGGGCCTCCGAAATTGCAGCCTTGATCGGAGTTTCACCATTTGAAACACCACAGAGCTTGCTTTTAAAGAAATTACAGCCAGCCGACATGCACAGCAATACGGCTTGTACCTGGGGCAATCTGTTCGAACCGATCGCTCGCAAATGCTTTGAACAGAAGCATTGTGTTCGAGTTTTTGCCAACAGTATATCCCTTAATCTAGCAACAGATCACTCATTATATCGAAAGATTATATGCAGCCCTGACGGCTATTATGTAGACAAAGAAAACAATGTAATTCTTTTGGAGTTCAAATGTCCTTTCAAGCGGAAAATAGCTATGACTCGAGTGCCTAGTTATTATACACCCCAGATACAAACGGGCCTTTATTTTAGCGGATCTATGGTTAATAAAGCCCTTTTCATTGATTCTTACTTCAGAATCTGTTCTCTAAACCAGATAGAGCCAAGTTCGAATCATAATAATCTTTTAAACGGCGGAAGTATTTACAAAACAAAATGTCACACAGCGCTTGCCTGGGGCATCTGCTATTTGTTTTCAAAACAAAAGCTTACACACAATCAAACTAAACTTATTGATATTGGTGCTCTTAAAAAAACTCAGACATTTGAGCAAATAATGGCTTCAATAGCCGAGAAAGACCTATGGTGTTCTTACGGCGCGGTCAGAATGTCGTTCAGCAAAGAATACGTAGATGAAGAGTTTTTGCGTTACATCAGAATGAAAAAGGCTCTCCTTGCTCCAGATGAGGGGCCGAAGCCGGTTGCTTTCTTTGCATGGAAAATGTTGAATTTCACAGAGCTTCAAATTGTCAAGCACGAGGGATTTTTGAACAGTATTCAACCGAAGGTCGAACGATTTCACGAGAACTTGGCAAGGCTTCGCAGAAAAATACATGAAAATTTATCAAATCAAAAACACCTTGAGAAAACCATACCTGGTGAAACTTTTGAAGAAAACATCGGCGATGACAGTGCCCTGTTAGAAGCCTTTCTTATTGAGAAAGCAGCAACTTTTACTCCAGATCTTTGAAAGCGTTGCTCCATAAATGTTCGTTTTTAATTATCATATTGTTTGACATCTGTTGTCTAAGGCAATTTACAATCGCTCGTTGCGGGTCTTCAAGCGGCGTTGTAATGTCCATGATTTTGTAGATCACAAACGTATAAGAGATTCTCGGAAGCCGAGCTTGTATATGTTTGAAAATACGTTTCACCTCATTTATTTGGTCGATAGTCAATCCAATCCTTTTGTTAATTCGTGTTAAAGCGTACCCAAACGTATAACACCGTGCCGACTGCCTTTGTCTTGGTTTGTACAAAATGTTTTGATCCGTATATGCCGGAGCATAATCCTCTAGCACTTCCACACGACCACATTTTTTGCAATAAAGTTCACAAGAATCGCTTGATTGCAAAAATGGGCCGTCGCAAGAATAACAAGACAGAAATCTTCGGGCCCAACGTTCACGCTGCAAGGCGTTATAATGTTCTTGTAGATACTGTTTCCCCATCTCTGCCAACCCCATATCTTCGTAGATATGGCAAAGTTTTTCCGGCAGGCGCAAGCGGTGTATTTCTTTCCTATAATCACCACCATATAGCGAGCGAAGGATGGCAAAATTGTGTTGTTTGTCAAGTTCATTGAGCCGTGCGGTGAAGTCAGTCATGCTTAAACATTATAATTATTTTTTCAATTTGGCGATCGTGACTTCCGGTATTTATTATGTAAAGCCTATATTTAGAAAAATACAACTTTTCGGTTATATTTGCGCATGCGTAGTTCTTTATGAGTTACCACATGTGAAAGCACGGCAATTCGCTCCAATATAAAAGACCTGTTCGCACCATATATTATAGTAAGTCTGTAATTCGGTATAGCTCAGGGAGGTGTGGCTGGCCCCCACTGAATCCTGCTTACGGCTAATGCGATGTCAGACCAGGGGTAGTGGGGTTGCTGCGTCAGTTAGTGACCCCCTGGTGAACCAGCCCCGGCCCAACTGATACAGGGGGGTGCTCGAACAGAGATCTCCTAGGAGAACTCGACCTCGCTCCCAGAGGCTAAATGGGAAAACGACAACTCCCTTGTCCGGAGTTAAGTCCTAGCCTAGGCTAGGCAAAACGAAACAGCCACCAGAGCACCCCCTGACTAGGGTTTTGTCCCTTTTCGTTATGTGTCACGCAATGTCACGCGTGACAGTCACGCACAATGTCACGTAATGTGTCACGCTTTGTCACGCAATTGCGTTCTTTTGTTAGATAAAGCGAGAAACCCGAATTTAGTCTTTCAAATCTGACTTGGACACAGCGGTAAGACGATTGAGTTTTTTTGAATCTTTTCTTGTTCTTCCTTGCGGATTTCTTTTCTGAGTTTTTCAAGATCTGGCGTTTGAGTTTGAGTTTGTTTGTTTTGTGAGGGTTTTGCTTCACCAGAGCGTATTTCGTTCTTAAGTTCATAATAGCTCTCAACTTCATGGAGGATTATTTTGAATTCTGAATCGCTGATACGCTTGTCAGTTAGAGCTTTTGAAACCAGCTCAAAGACAGAGTTTCGTTTTGCAAGGGCGAGTGTGTATATTTTCTCGTGTTTAGTAATTTTTCTCTGAAGCCGCCTGTTAAGCATAGTGAGGCTGGCCGCTGAAAAACCTGTCATAGCTGCCACGCCGGCAATAACCGGGCTGGCGATGAGCCCGGCTCCTGTCAGGGCTGTGGCGATTGTGGCTGTAGACAAGCCTGTAGAAATAAAACCAAAACTTACTGCTGTTCCGTGAACAATTGTATGTGTTCGCTTGTATTTCTTAGCAACTTGTCTGTAATGATTAGCCTCCGACTCAAGCTCCTTTTGCAAGTCAGAGATTTTTTTGAGTCTGAAGCCTTCACCGTTGGATAAGTCTGGGTAAAGCGATGGAGTTTCGCTGTATTCAGGAGCTGATGGCAACACGTTAGTCGAGCTCATCATCAGGGGTATATATAATATATTTTTTAATTGATCTCAAGTTCAAATTCAAGGGGCATGTTGTTGAAGTCAAAAAGGTCATTGTGTTCATCCCTTACAGACAGTGTTATGCTGTTTACATAATCACCAGACGAGACGTCACGCATGTTCTGCTGTGTTGATTCATAGAAAACTTTCTCATATGGCTCACCTCGAAGATCAAATTTAGCCAAGACAGTCGAAGGCTTACCGTTGAACAGGTTCTGTTCTTTATCGACCAGATCGCAGTGGATAAAGTAAGTGCTTGGTGATGTTAATCTTTTGACGTATGTTACTAGAAACAATACAGCTCTTATGCCAAGTAAATTTGCCAGATTGTCACTAAACTTTACATTACTTCCATTGTGAATGACCATCGAGCCGACTGGTCTATTTATAGTAGTTGATAATTGTAATTTTATTCTATGTTCGGTGGCTAAGTCGTTAAATTGTTTCGCTAGACTATCAATGGTGTAATGCCCTTGAAGTAATGTCACGTTTGGAGTTGATCCATTGGAGCCATTTATTGTTGTTGAAATAGTTGCATTTTCTTTCAAATTATGCCACGAGTTGTAAAATGAACAAGAGACAAGTCTTATGTAACTCGGTTTCTGAAGCGGGTGGTCGAAGTAGATGGTGTGAGGGTTCGAAGGTGCGACGATTGTTAACACAACCATGATTGAATATATATATATTTAAATTTAAAATATATATATATTCAATCATGTTTGGCAGACGCCCTGGCGGATTTAATCCTGGTTCAAATCTCGGTCTGAACATTGGCGGTCACGATTACGGACCTCCACCCCCGTTTTTTCCTCGTCCCTAAAATCCCCTCTATCCAGAACAAAGGTATATTAGCAAAAAACAGCCAACACCACCCACAGTAAATCCGCAACTTGCTTGGCTGAGTTCTCCGGAGGCTGAAAAACTCTCTACAGCCGCCAAGGCTAAGGCTATTTCAGACTTCAAAAGGCGTTTCCCGCACGCTGATATGTCAAGATTTACAACAGAAGTTTCTTTCGACGAAAATCACAAAGCCACAGGAGAAGTGCTTTTCATAAAGGGCCCAGGCTCCTGGGCTATGCCCGCAGACATACCGCACAAGAATTGGACACAAGCCCTGAAAGACGCGCTTGGTTTAGAGTATATTGGCGGTTTCCCCTATCAGTTGACGTTAAACCGAAACACACAAAAACCAATCCCGGCTGTTGATTTCTCCACCTCAATCGATAAAGACATGATGATTGGCTCTGTCTTGAACGACGAAGCGCAAAAGATCTATGTCACGCCAACTGATTATTTCACAACGAAATACAGAAACATTTTCAGAGACACACAGATTTCGTTCACAACCGCAAAATATGGGAGAAAGTGGCTCGGCGGCCCGCATATGAGTTTCTGGCCACAACAACTAAACTTTGCTCTGTGGTGTGCAACAACCGGCTGCGGGATCTCGCGTGACCTTCTGTTTGATAAGAACTCGACTCTCTCCCTAACCCCGCAGCTCCGATCATTTCACAGGTTTCACGTCTATTTCACAACAAGACGAATACTCTACAAGCTGGGTGGGGAACAGAGCGTGAGTGCTTTGCCAGACGACCCCACATTCAACCAGAAAGACAACAAGTTCAACATCGACGCATGCAAAAGGATTTGCCAAGAGTTCGGTGTAGACCCAAATTCTGACTTCCGTTTCACATACGGCAAAAATCACGGGCTTGGCAATGTGTACATTTGGGTTACTGGCGATGGTCCCTACTCTACTGATTATGACTATCCTGATTCCGATCTAGCTCTGTTTGATGATGAGCGCGTCACAGACAGAAAAGACCCAAACTATCGCGCAAACGGCATATACTTCGTTCGTAACGACCAGGGCGCTGTTAGTCAGTTCGAGCACTTTGTGCCGAACACAGCCAGGGCTCGCGCGTATGAATCAGTCAATCGAGGCCTTTGTGTATTGCATTCTGGGTGCACAAGCAAACACTCGCAGCAGCATTCTTGGGAATGGAGGCCGAGCATTCGAAACGCAGAGAGTATTCCTCACACTCTTAGAGGACGCTATAAGACTGAACGACATATCTAAGAGCGTACAGCATTATCAGCAGGCCATCCAAGCAACGAAAGTGTGGCTTAACTTTGTAGTTGCCCCTGGTAGCTGGCTGATGCCGTCACGCATGGTTATCAACACAGAGAGCGTGGTGGGGTACAACAACAATCTTATGCAGGCAACGCAAGGGATGAAGCTGGGTGTTAACAATGATGTCAATCTTACCACAAAAAAAGCCTCCCTTCGCCCCATGGACGGAGGGCCGACAAAGATCAATCCACCAAACAGCCACCCATCGAACCCGATTCACAAACAGGCGACACAGGCACAGGGCATAGCTCCAAAAGACCCAAAACCAGCACCCACACCCACACCAGCCCGCACACCAACACCAGACACCACACCACCCCCAACGCAAGAGACTAAGATCGAGCCGCATCACGTAAACAAGGCACTCATTGGTGTGGGTGCGCTTGCTTTAGCAGGCTTTCTTGCCTGGATGAGATAATTATCTCCTGCGCATGGTGATCCTTTCAATCATAAAACCTACAACGGCAAGGATCAGCAGCCAGGCGTGCTCGCCAAGGAATGAGATAACCTGACCGGCTGTTTTGAAGATAAAGCTCACGATCGAACCGATCAAGCCTGGCAAGATGGAGGCAACCTTATTTCCTAGGGCTTTGAGCCCATTGCCAATAGCCTTGGTTCCGGCCTTTAAACCATTCATTGCGGAAATCGTCACAGCTCCTATGACTAGACCTGCAGCCAGAACAACCGCCTGAAGGGTCCAGCCATATTTCTTGAAGATATTTTTGACCCGCTCTCGAAGAGGCAAGGCTTCTTCTCTTTCCTGAACTTGCGTTCTTAGTCTTCCCTGCTCTTCGACACGTTCTGCAACTCGGGCTTCTGCAGCTTCTCTGTCAGAAGGAGAAGTGTTCTCATCCTCTATCACGCGCCGGTCTTCCTCGTTTTGTCGTTCAAGCTCGGCCACTTTTTCGTTTAACTCATCCAGCGGCTTGGTGGAGTTCAGTCTTGCTTCGACAGCATTTCTTTCTTTTGTTTTCGCAGAAAGTTGTGTTCTGAGTTTGTCAACCTTTGCCTGCTCTTGGTCTTGTTGTTTTTGTATTTTTTGAATGGCACCTAATTTTTTTATCTGGTTTTCAAGATCGCCTTGAAGATTTTTCTTTAGTTGTTTTAACCAATCTAGCTCGGTTTGACTCTCAACGTTTGAACCGTGTTCCTGCTCCAGAGCTTCAATCCTCGCTTGAGTTTCTTCGATTCTTCCCCTGAGATTTTGAACCTCACTTGCTGCTTTTTGTTGTTCAACAGCAATTCTTTCCGCCTCCTTTAGTTGTTTCTCTGCCTCCTTCAATCTTTGTCTTTCTTCTCTTATAGTTGTATTGTCTTCAGAGACGATATCTTCAGCGCTTGGGCCAAGAGCCCCTTTGAATTTGTCTGTAAAGGCTTTAAGAAGCCCTGAACCATCCAGCTTGAAAATGGGCTTCTCGCCACCCTGTGACCCAAAGGTAACAATTCTGCCTACATTTCCTGTTTTTTTACCGAAACCAATAGGGTCTATTCGGCTGGGATTCATTCTCGGAAAGCGGCTTTTAAGCCAGTCCATAGTTGCATTGATCCTAGAGGCTTTTTCCGTTGCATCTAAGAAGTCGCCTTCAAGCAGAGGGATGCCTTCAGAATCAAAACCGCTCTGTTCGCGAGGCAGTGTATGCATTTCAATCTGCTCTTCACCGCCAGGATATGGGGTGGATGCAGCTCCCGGTTGAAAGGGGGTTGTTCTGTTAACTTCTTCTTCGTTGTCGTCACCATCGTTGTCTAAGGCTTCGTCAAGCCCGGTGTTTTCGTTCTCGCCAGGTATATCATACCCGCCTTCTGCCATGATGTATATAAATATAAATATAAATTTATATATATACTCTGGCTATGGCCGTGCAACCCGTGCAACCCAACCTCCTCCCAACTAATTCCGAGAAGATTCTTGGTGCTATGAAAGCAGAGCGCACCGTAAAGCGCATCACCTTTGAACGCACTTCAGCCAATCCCGGCGAGACCCTGTACGTTACGGTGCCCAAGCTCAACGAACATGAGGTTATCGTGTCGGGCTCGCTTGCCTTGCTCTTTAACATCGACCTTGCCGGCGGCCACGCAAACAACTATCTTGTACAAAATGTCTCCAGAGCACTAGTTGACAGGCTTGTTGTGAAGTTTGCCGCCACCACTGTCCAGGACACCGTTGGGTACGATATTTACAAAATCTTTGAGGATCTATTCCTCTCTGTTGATAAGAGAGACAACATGCTCCCTGAGGGCATCCAGAGTGTAGACTTGAGTAAGATTCGCTCTAGTGCCGGCGACAAGAAGACCTCTGGCGTGGATGCGGAAAACAAACTGGAGACCATTTACAAAAACAAATACCGCATCAACCTTGACCACCAGATTATAACAGACCACGGCGTCATGTACCCACAGGCACTCTACAACGATTTGACATTCGAGATAACGCTCGCCCAGGCTTCTCAAGTTGTCAGGGGTTCGGATACAAGCAAGCTTGTCTACAAGTTGACAAATATCCAGCTTGAGTACGAGACAATCCGAAGTCAGCAGCTGGCTGACGCTGCAACAAGTGTATACTCTAGCGGAAAGGAGTTTGCCTACGACCATATCATGCGAGAGGAAGTGGTCCCCTTCTCGAAGGGTTCAGACGCTCGGCTGAATCTCAGGGTGAACCCGCAGCGCAGGTCACTGAAAGCCATCCTTCTGCTATTCATCGAACCCTACACGGCAGGCGCCAGGGACTCAGAAAAATACTTCAACCCAGACATAACCAAAGTTAATGTCACCATAAACGGCTCCCCCAACAGGATTTACAACGAAGGCATCAACGGGACCGACATGTGGCGCGAGGTCAGTCGACTCTTCAAAAAAAAGGGCGATGGCAGGCCCAACATGAATCTAACAAAATATCTCACTGGCAACAAGTTCGGCCTCCTTATCGACCTTAGATCAATGGCTGATACAACCCTACATGGCAACGGTCAACGCCTCGTCAACACAAAGGACGGCGTACATCTTGAGCTCGAAAGGGCAACCTCCGGCTCGGGAAACGTGCACTGCCACATCTACACCATCAGCGACTCACAGATGAACATCATTGATAGACAGCTGCAGGCGGTTCAGTACTAAACACATATATACACATAAAAATATATAGAGAATGGACCCACGAAAGCTGCCATTCAATGCCCTAATTATCGCCCCGACTAATTCTGGCAAAACACAATATCTTCTGAATCAGCTGCGTGGCCCCTTCAGGGGCAAGTTTGACTATATTGTTCTCTTCTGCCCAACATTTGTCCACAACAAGACCTACGACGGTTTCGTGGACCAGGAGCCACGCATTTTCGTGATTGATTGTCAGCAGCATGAGATTGAAGCATGGTTAACTTTAGCCAGTTATTTCTTCGACGGGACAAACACGCTCTTTGTGCTGGAGGACTGTGCTGCTTCGAAGGATGTGAAAGGTCGCACGAGTCAACTTGTGAAACTAGGGTTCAGTGCTCGCCACAGCGGCTTGTCAGTGTGGGTGCTAACCCAACAGTTAACCAGCATTGCGAAACCCTTTAGGGAAAACGTTGCAGCGATTGTGCTTTTTTACACCCCATCAAGCAAAACAACGAAGGCCATCTTCGACGACTATGCCGGTGAGCTCTCACACGAGGAGTACAAAGAGTTGATTGCAAAATTAAAGGGGCACAAGTTTTCTCACCTAGTCTTCTCTCTGCGACATCCCTATGGGGTTGAAGTGAAAATGTGAAAACATATATATACGCTGAACCATGAACACCTCAACCAGTATCCACAAGCTCACGGTATTTTCACAGCTTCTGGGTGAATTACAGAGTCATGCGGAGGAGATGCAAATACAGATAATCAAAACCGCTGACACGGACGATCTGCGTCTCATGCTTCTTAACCGCTATCCTTTGAAAGTCACTGTGTGCCCAGCCACCATGACTGGGCTTATACGTGAGGTTGAAAGTCTTTTGCCTGACATCAAGAGAATAATTGAAAAATAAATACATAATATATACGCAATGGCAACAAACCTCCAAGAAGACATGGCCGCATTTGATAATGAAATCATGCAGCTGCTAGAGACAACCCCTGATAGCTCCTTGCCATCAGCGATTCCTGAAGTCTTAACAGGTCCAGACACTCCAGCTCAACGCGAGAAACTGGCAGTCCTTGTTTCAACCGGCAAATCAAAAGAGGCTATCGGTGCCCAGCTCACACACGAGCAGGTGAAACGCCTGACAGATAAACAGGTTGAAAAGTACTACAAAAGGTATGAAGCCTATGTCGGTAACAAGACGACCGAGTCTCTGATTGACAGCGTTATAATGTTCGCAACCAAAGGCGCCGGCATGGTTGTTAAGATTGACGATGTGGAGGCCCTGCAGAAAGAACTCAAAAATGACTACATGATTAACCAGGAACTTTCATCTCTTGCTGGAAACCTTGCACTGCGTTGTGGGCGCTTCTTGGCCTTGGCCAATGCTGTTTTGATCACTACAAAACACATCGACTTCAAAAAGGAGCCAGAAGAGTTGCCCCTTCAACCTGCTCCACCTGTACACCCAAGCAGAGACGGTGAAGGTTATCCACTCGAGGGTTTTGATGAAGTTGACACATGTTTTGATGAAATTTTTGACACATAATCTGACAGGAACCTGGCAGAAACCTGGCAGGAACCTGGCAGAAACCTGACAGAAACCACGAAGGTTTGAAATAAAAAATATACATATATACATGATGGCTCAACCACTCGAGACGGTGCCTGAAGAAACAGTCGCGCCAGCAGCACACACAAACAACACACACGTTACCTCTGATACCCCAAAGACTGCTCCAGCCAAAAACCCTGGTCGTGTTGCTTCTGGCAAAAGGCTTGCTGAGCGCAACCGCCTGGCAAGAGAGGCAAAAAAACAAGCACAAGCTGCTAAAGCAACAAATGAGCCTGCCCCAAACTCGGCACCCCAAAACTCGACAAATGAAGAAGCTAGCAGCAACACATTGTTTCTCATTCTTGGTGTTGCCGGGGTAATTATATCCGCTTGGGGCCTATATTACCAACGCGAGGCCATTATGAATACACTTAGACTCAAATCCCCGACCCCAGCCCCTGCGCCGGCAGTGGTGAATGAAGTTCAAACTCCCCCACCACCGAGACGAAGAATTCGCGAGATGGAGTAAAAAACATATATATACTATGGCAAATCTCTTTCAAGGCTTCGTAAACGGGGCTGCAATCGGAGGTATTTTTTTTGTTATGCTTAAATTCAACATTGTCGCCCTAAAAACAGTTTGGCAATTAGCAACACAACAGATCAACGAGACAACGCATAATGAAGAGTCGACTGAAATTTAAAATCTTATATATACACCATGTCTGACAACAAGCTCGTGAAAGCTGTTCTTGATGCGGCCACAATAACTGGCCTTGTCGCAACTATTGGCTGGGTTGGCAAAAAGGTCGTCAAGGAAAATCTCACAGCCGACCCCAGCTCGAGTCTCATGAACTACGTGAAGTTCACTGCTGCCATGGCTGGGAGCATAGCTCTCAAGAAATACCTCGAGGACCAGAAGATCCTCCCTGCCTCAATGTAAATCATATATATATAGCAATGGCCTCAATCGCTATTATGGTTGGTGGAGCAATTTTGAATGCCGCTGCTTTCACTGGGGGCAACTATCTCGCAAAATATCTTCCCGGCGACAGTGGGAAAGCCGCTCTGGATGAGAAGATCAGGCACGACAAGGCGTTAGAGGCCTATCAAGCGGCCTCCGCTAAATATCAGAAAGACCGCACAAAGCTCCTCGACTGGATTGCCAGCAATGATCGGATCAAAGATCAAGCGAAACACAACTTTCAAGACACTGACCAAGCTCTAGTGCTCTACAACCAAACACATCGGGAGCAGCAAATAACACTCCCCAAAGAGCCCGAGTTCTCTGACTTCTATAAACCAGGCCCACAGCAGAAACAAGGCGAACTCTTGTTTATCGGCACTGGCGCGCTCGCCCTTGGCTATGCGGCGTTTCGCTTTCTGTAAACACATATGTATATGGAGGCGAAACTCTCAAAGGTCTATTACGGCCCCAAAGGCTATTGGAAAGGACTTGCCACTGTCAAAAAGCTAGCTGCAGCAGCCAAGGTATCTGAAGAGGTGGCAAAGAAATGGCTCGTCAAACAAGCTCTTTGGCAAGTATATCTCCCCGCACCACGCCATATCCCTCGGCCCAAGTTTGATGTCCAAACTCCTAATGCTGTGCATCAAGCGGATCTACTTTTTTTACCTCACGACAAACTGCCTCATGGGCGAAAGATTTACAAATATGCTTTGACAGTTGTTGATGTAGCTAGCCGTTACAAAGCAGCAGAGCCCTTGACTTCGAAAGAGTCTGATGAAGTTTCGAAGGCGCTTACACGTATTTACAGGCGTGGGCCTTTGAAATGGCCACAACTATTGCAAGTAGATCCGGGGACAGAGTTTATGGGAGCTGTGACTAAAGAGACTGGGGCTCATAAAACAACCATTCGTCGTGGGCGTGTTGATATCCACAGAGACCAAGGGATTGTTGAAAGATTCAACAGAACCCTGGCTGAACGATTGTTTGGTTACCAGTACGCAGTTGAAATGAATCTGCCCTCTGGCCGTTCGACCGCTTGGGTTAAAATATTGCCAGATGTTGTCTCTGCCTTGAACAATGAAGTAACTAGATTAACTGGCAAGAAGCCTGCACAAGCAATCAAAGAGAAGGCAACCTCGGCCAAGCCCGCAAGCTCATATGCTAGACCTGTGGGCTTCTCCGAAAAGAAGCTCCCTCATGGGGTCCACGTGAGATATTTGTATCAGCCTGGCGAACTTGAGGGCGGTAGTCGACGGGCAACTGATCCAATCTGGTCTTTGAAAGTCTACAACATCGAGAAGGCTGTCACCAAGCCAGATGCGCCTGTCGTGTATTATCTGTATGACGGACCCAAGCGCGGGTTTGTGCGCGAAGAGTTGGTGGTTGTGCCGCCGGGTACTCAGTTGCCACCCGCTGGGTTATGAAACTCGATTGGCTCTGTGTGAATGCCGTCGGGCAACACCCAACGCTTGTCGTAGTAGGCGCTGAGACCTAGCTTGCGCTGTTCGTACGTGTACATGGCCCCGTTGTGCATTCGAAAGCCTCTGTTTGTTGCCATGTCCTTGTAGCCTTCAAGGGCCCGCTCGTATCTTTCCCACCGAAGCTCATTTTGCCCCTTGTTGACGCCCTTGGAGGACATCTTGGCTTCACCGCTTTCCTCGTCTTCTACGTAATAGCACTTGCTGCATAGAGCGATGGCTCGAGTGCCTTCCTTTTCAAGCTTGAACAAACCGGGTTCGCTGCTGCTCCACTTGTCCCAGGAGAGCCAGTTCTTTTTCTCCCTTTCGAACTGGGTGCGAAGTTCTGGTCGAACTGCTTCTTCGAGAGTGTCGTATGAAAGAGCGAAGTACATGCTGTCCGTGTCCATCTGGATAAGCTCGAAATCACGCCTGTCGAGATAGTGATCGAGGAACTCGTAGTAGAACTGCAGCATGCGCAACTTAGCAAGTTGATAGACAACGATGCCGACTTGAAAGGGCCGGTTTATGGTGACCTTGTTTTTGCGTAACTCGATCTTGTATGATCCCCCGATCTCCTCGAGATCTTCGAACCAGGCTGAGCGCAGGTGTTTGTCGACAGTGTCTTCGTCGTTGGTGTACACAACTCTTGTCTGTCGCTCAACAGCTTCGATGAACTTGCCGTAAGCAGCGTTGCCCAAAAGCTTGTACACTTCTGCGAGCAAGGCTTTTTCCTTATCAGCGTCGCCTTTCCTTCGTGCATTGGCAACCTCATGGACGAACCAGTCGAAGATCTTGATGGGTGTATAGTCGATCGTGCGGTAGACAGCGGTTATGTGGAGTCCGTGGTTGTGAAGCCACTCTAGCACTGGGGCGTAAAGCAGAATCTTTTTTGCTTGAAGCACGCCTAGCAGCTTCTTTTGCCCGGGTAAGTGGGTTCTGTTGCTTTTAGCAAGGTAATCCTTCATGTGCTGAGGGACGCCCTCTTCGCCCACGCTGCGGTTTACAAAGAGCGGAGGAAACTCTTCGAAGTGCTCCCACAAGTCCTGAGGGACTTCGATATCGACCTCGGCAAAGCCGAACCACTGCTTCGTAATCAACTTGAGCCAGAAGTCTCTTGCGGCCTCTACTGGATCTTCGTAATGGACGACTTTCTCTTTACCACAGGGCATTTCCTGCAACATGGTGCTAGGGTAAAGGGAGTTCGCATCGAAGCCTAGAATACGCTTGACGATACGAGCTAAGTCGTATTTGTGTGAGCGGATGCGGGTTTCGCCACGCACGTGTTTACGTGTGAACACCAAGCTAGGTCCACCAACAACAGCCTCTTTCAGCATTGCATAGGCTTCGGCACTTGGGGCGAATAGTTGGGGTCGGTTACGGCCTCTCAGGGTTCCTCTCAGGATGTATTGCATCGAAACCCCAGGCAACGAAACAGCGTCTTTGAAAATGTCAACCCCGAGCTTGGTGTAAAACGCTTTCATTTTCTCGAGGGTTTCAAGAAAGGGAGTAACATCGAGGTTGTTGTAATACTCCAGCCAGTCTCCGAAGGTCTTCATGCCGCGCTCTTTGAAAACCTGCTCGCATTGTTTGTACTCCTCTGGAGAAAGAACAAAGGAGTTTCGAAGTTGTGAGTACCAGCACCAGTATGGCGGAAGCCCCTTGTAGTCAAGTTTGTCAGCGCTGTCAAACCATTCGTATGGGAGCCAGGACTTTGTCTGTTTCGCCCCATACGTCTTTACCCATTTATCGTAATTGATGCCTGGGGACAGATAGTTTGTGACGTCGAGGAACTTGAAGGAGGGCGTGTTGATGAACATGATTTGTCTCTGTTTCTCCCCTGCAAAGACGCCGTGTTCTTGTCCGAGATAAGAAACAAAGTGTTTTCTGATAAGGTGCAGATCGTATCGGCCTGAATTGAAGCCGACCACTGGGACCTGGTCACACCATTGCTTGATGAGTTTTTGTTGATCTTCCGTTAACCCCTCAAGATCCTGCGGCATGTATTTTTGAGCTATATCATCTCGGATCGCGTTGCCACGGCGCTCCAGAGATTGATAAAACAGTCGGATAAGCTCTTGGGGATCTTTAGAGCAAATGTACTTCGGCTCAGGCTCCAACGTGTCTGCAATGGAGACTGAGATAGGCACGTGCTCGCTTTCGTAAGAGAGATCCCTGGTCGGCTGACTTGCCTTGGTCTTGTCTTGATAGGCTTCGAAGTCGTAGACGATAGCGTGTGGATACGTTTCGTTTCTTTTAGGGGGGATGCGATCGTGCCACCAGGGTCGGGGCATCTCGTGCTCCCACCTTTCAACCAAGTTGTAGCCAAGTGTCGTGAAGATCTGACTGATATGCACAGTTCTTACGAAGGCTTGCTCCCTTGTGATTGTGTTGCCTTGACGGTCAGTCGTGATCACTTCGTTTCTTTGTTCAGGTGCAGGAAAGCACTTTCGACAACCGTGCCAGTGGCAGCCGTGATACTGAAACACAGTTTTGCTTTCTGGGTGATAGCCATCAACTTTGTAGCGCCAAATGGAGCGCTCGCCTCCATGGCCACATCTGTGGTGGTGGATGTGGATGCCCCGTTGTCGAGCCTCATACTCTAGCCAGCAAGTTGCCCGAATGCCGAAACTGCCTTCTGGATAAAACGCCTTTTCAAAAGCTGACTCAGGAGCAAGGATCTGATTTCCCGGACAGGCAATATTAGTTTGCCCGCGAGTGCACGTCTTGGCGTGGCGCGCTAGGTTACAGGCTTTTGTGAACCTTGCCAAACAATCGCCACAAGTGTAGTTGTTTGTGACTTTGTTTATGTCAGTAATTAAGAAGGCATGAGCGTTGTAGATACCGATAGTCATCGTAGGGGTGCCGACTTTGTCGTAGCGCGAAGGTGTGTAACTCAAAACAAAGTTGCCGTCATCTGTAACAGTGTAAGCGGCAATCCCTTGTCTAAAGTGCCTTTCAAGCAAGTGAAACTTTTGTAAAGTAACAACATTGCCATTAGGGCGACCTCTACGGTGAAGAGCAAAGAAGCTTTGCGCTAATGCTCTGGCTCTGCGAGTACTCCTGTCTATACGGGTACCTTGATGAACAGCCAAACACCGAAAGAGGCAAAGATCGTCGTTGTAGATGTCAAGAGAGATGACTTCTCTTTTGTTACGAAGCCAGTCGGGCAACTCGCCAAGACCGATTTGCAAAGGTTGTCGATCTAAAATCGCTTTGGCCTCAACAAAGACAGTGCTTTCGAAAACCCATTTCGTATCAGGTCTGTTGATTTTTTCACCTTGAAGACGAAGCTCTTCTTGTTGTTGCAACCATCGTTTCGTTTGCGATAGTTTAGAAAACCAAGGGCTGCTGGTGTTTGTATAGTAAACAATGGATTCACCAGTTTCGATGTTTCGCAGCTTTAGGCCCAGGTAAGTTTGACTTTATGCCTTCTGCGAACAGCTTGTTTGATTCTGTTCATCATTTGGGGTACAAGAGGTCTTGTTAGACCCTAAGTAAAGCGCCAGTTTATGGTTCTCTGTCTTCGCCCCGGTCTGCCTTGTTCACCCTGTTCACCGCGATCATATAGTTCAACAATCCGACTAGGCATCAGAAAGTCACCCATACGCTCTCGATCTAAAGGGTCAAACCCTGCGAGGTTCTCGTTGCGAGGAACCTTCAAAAGGGGTTTTCTTTCTTGAGAATCGAGCCAAGCGATAAGCTCGCGCTGAGGGATATTATCGAAAACGTCACGCTCGTTGTTCATGGGTCTCGCCATATATATATATATGGGTTTTAGATACACAGGGGACCCCTTTGTTCAATTGGTAATAACGCGGCACCAGTTGTTCAAATAACGGTTTATTAGGGTCTGTAACAGCTTAAAAATATTAGAGAGCCCCCGACCCCCGAGTAGTATATAAGGAGTCAGCTCAAACACCATTTTTTTCTGAAGGCCCAAAATAAGCCTCCAAACGCCCGAGTTACCGGGTCCCCAGGGTGAATGCATGAGCCCTGGGGGCCGGTAACTCGGGCGTTTGGAGGCTTATTTTGGGCCTTCAGAAAAAATGGTGTTTGACTGACTCCTTATATACTACTACTTGGCGTCGAAGAAATCCTGAAATACCCCTATAAGCCAAAACATGATGTGTAATGTAACACGTGCTGATATCTTGGCAGGGTATAAAACGGACCATTCCCTGATAGTTATTGACACAGCTATACACTCAAACCAAAGGGGACCGGGCTTCTGGAAAATAAATACTTAATTTCTTACAGACCTTAATTACGTGAATCAAATTCGAACAACAATTAAAGAAGTTAAGACTGAATATGAACTGGATGACGAGGTTAACCCAGCCTTGCTGTGGGAAATGTAGAGAACAGACTTTAAAATATGCCAAAAATAAAAAAAAGCGAAAATACTAAAAATGGAAGACGAATTAATAAAATCGCATTAATCTGTTACAAAACGTGATTGATTTCAATGGCACCGGAGAACAGGAAAAATTGGATGCTACTAAGGAACAGGAGCTCAAAAAGGCAGAACTGGAGAGAATAATAGAGTATAGAACGAATGGTGCGATTTTGAGGGCAAAATGCAGATGGCATAATGAGGGCGAAAAAAATACAAAATATTTCCTAAATCTCGAGAAAAGGCACTATAAGAACGGCGTTATAAATCAATTAAAAACCGGAGAAAATGAATTTGTCACCTCAGACAAAGCGATTTTAAGCGAATGTCAAACCTTCTATAAGAACCTCTATAGTTCTCAATTGGATGCCAGTCGCAATGACTTTCAGAATGATAATTTTTTCTTTGTCGATACAAATACAAAAGTTCTAAACGCCAGGGAAAGACAAACATGTGAAGGCTTTATAACCAAGCAAGAATGCCTGCAAGCACTAAAAGACATGGAACCAAATAAAACTCCGGGGTCGGATGGCCTACCTGCAGAATTTTACAAGATTTTTTGGAACGATATCTGATTATCTGATAAACTCAATTAACCACGCATTTGGTATTGGACAGCTTTCGGTGACTCAAAGACGAGGAATAATTAAACTAATACCGAAAAAAGATGCAGAAACCAATCTCATTAAAAACTGGCGTCCAATACAGTATGTTGCCCAGTTTCCGGCCACTTTAGTTTGTAATCGCTATAACTTCTTGTTTTTGTACGGGAAATTTCTCAATTTCCTTTCAAAGACAGTTCATTTACTTACCTTAAAAATGTTCAATGGTTGGCGGGTTTCCTCAAGTATTAAAGAAATTATACCATTTTTCGCAAAACTAGTAAGTTGCCCAGTTTCCGGCCAGCTAGCCCAGTTTCCGGCCACCGACTTAAAGTAAATTGTCCTTGAATCCTCTCGACGTAAACCGACTTGTAAGCCCCTTGATAATAGTGGTCGCCTAGTTATAAATATCAGGCAAGTTTCAATATTAAGCTTTGTCATCTACCGTTTACTCAATATTCAAAATATGTATGACCTCGGTGACCCGGAAGCGTGTCTTCCGCGGTATGTTGACAGATTACTTAAACAAATACATATGACTTACGTACTTTTAGTCACGCTATACATGCATTAGCTGTTGTTAATTCGTAATCTTTCTTACACTTAAACATGTATCTTTAATTTCTCGACCAGGAAATTTTAAAATTCGGTTCTTTCACTCAATAAGAAATAGGTTTTGAGCAATGTGTCTTTTAGTGGCCGGAAACTGGCACACTTGGTCGAAATCTTCGCTGAAAGTTTGACTGCTAAAATTTCAGAAACAGCTGTATTTTAGCTGATGATGATAGATTCCCTAATTACTTTCATCTTAAATCTAACATTTGTCTAAAAATTATGAAGCTCCTTGAGATATTTCCCGTGAAACGAACTATTTGTTTATCTACGGTAGTTTTGATGTGCAGTGAAACGAACCAAAATTAATCGATAAACGTTCAATCACCTGGACAAAACCTGTACCTCCTCGGCCGTTCCTTGCTCAAAAAGAGCGCCAAAACCACCAATGTATAGCGAAAACGTTCGGTTTTCTTTCGGAACGCTTCGGTGGACGAAAATTTAAAACTCCGACGAACATAACCGACGTAAGTTTTTTTTGGCCGGAAACTGGTATTGGCCGGAAACTGGGCAACACAGTGTAACGTTGTTAAACTGCGATTATAAAATAGCAGCCAAGGCTATTGCAAACCGAATTAAAAACGTTCTACCAAACATGATTAATAGTGACCAGACGGGATTTATCAAGGGCAGATTTAAAACTAAACAATAGAAAAACTGAAGTACTCTGGATTGGAGCCAATGCCGGAAGAAAAGACATACTTTGCCCGGAAAAAGATTTAAAATGGGTCACAGACAAAGTGAAGGCCTTAAGTGTGTGGTTTTCGACCAATTTTGAAGTAAGTCTGGAGATAAACTATTCTGAAAAACTAACCAAAATTAACAATAGCCTGGGCTGCTAGGAATACCGGCGACTGAGCTTACTCGGAAAGATTACAGTATTAAAGAGTCTGATAGCCTCTCAACTTGTTTACATCTTGTTGCCCTTACCAACAAATCGTCGCGTTTTAAAAGAAATCAACAATATATTCTTTAAGTTTTTTATGGGATGGTAGGGGGGACAAGCTCAAACGAGATGTTATTATAGGCAATTATTCAGATGGTGGATTAAAGATGATCGACTTGTATTCCTTTAACAAAGCACAAAATCTAACTGGGTAAAAAAATACCTTGATCCAGAGAACCAAGTAAGTGGAAATATTTTTTTGACTATGAATTGCACAAATTTGGCGGCCAGGCCGTTTTCAGAGGAAACCTTAACAAAGACGACATGTCTAAATTTACAACTAGTATCTCGGACAATTTTTTGGCCGATATTTTGTAAGTTTTTTTCTCTGATTGCCGACTTGTCTCCTATGCCTCGTTTCTATTTTCTATTAACTTAATATGAAGAAAGTTTAGCCCTAGCAGTATTTCCCTAAAGACATAACTCATTAATCAAGTATACAAAATGTAAGTAATGTAGCAACTTGATGTAACGTGAAGTATTGTTAGTAAGTTGATGCATTGTATTATATTGTAAGTATGGTATTGTAATTAATCGTATAAGTAATGGAATGTAACATGTATTGTAAGTTAGTAATGTATGTGTTAAAATAAACGAGTATTTATGAAAAAAAGAAAAATTCAGATAGCCTTCTGTTTATTGCTTTAGGAATATTTCTGATAATGTTCGGTGGGTGGTTTGATTTGCTATGCACATAGAGTGGGGTGGTTGCTGGTTTGTTTTTTTTTTTCAGTAGTCAAGTCGAGCGTTACGTAAAGGAAGTTGACAATTTTCTTGTTTGCTTCAATAGTGATTCGTAGGTTGTTTTTGGCGAATATTCTGCAGATTTCCTTCTTTACTTTTTCAATTTTTTGGGGGGTCTGGTTAAGCACTGCTAGGCCGTCGTCACGGTACAGGCCGATGTCGATGTCAGGTATTTGCTTAAGTTGTGACAGGAAGTAGCATCCAACCAATTCGCATGTCTCCGCTCCATCGTAGCTTCCCATGGCTACAACCTTAAGTTCGAGCCCAGTACAAAGAATTTCAACGGTCTGATGTAACGATGTCGCGCGACCACGTTGCTGATGTAAACTTTAACGATACTTCAGTGTGTATGGAGATTAACTGATGAGTGGATCAACTTTGTGTTGCTCAAGAAAATTAAGGCATGGCTCCAATTCTTTTTTTGGGCGTGGTTACCAAGCCCTGAGCAAGCCCTGGGAAAATAAAGATGGCGGCCAAGTGGTGTCGTATGTCGCGTTCGCAGTGTTTATATCTCGACCAGTCTAAAAGGTTTTCGCGGTAGCTTACTCGTGTCGGCTAATACAAGAAATGGTGGGGTTTTACGTTCTCTTCTCTGGCGATTAATTGGGAAGGTGTCTTATTTACTTTACCAATCGTTTGTACGCTTTGAAGGAGGAAGCCGAACTCTCTACAGATGCTGCTCTGACAGTCGAACGGCCCATTAAGGTTTGTTCACATTGTTTTCGTTTTCGTCCAAGAAACTCTGCTTGTTATCGAAACATATAAAAGTATATATCCAAAACACACTCTATATTACTTTCATAATAATCATTTCAAGGTTAAATGACTTGTTGTGTTTAGGTTTGAAATTGATTTATTCCGATATTCTCCCAACCAGTTCCCCTCGTTTTATGATGCTTTGTGTGGAGAAGACACATCGCAAAGTTTTCAGGCCTTTTTAATTATAGAGTGTGTGCGCTCACGTGACCCTTGAATTACCGTCCGCCATGTTGGAGGACTACTTTGATGGGTTTTCCCTGTGTTTACCTTCTAGAGAGCGGGCAGTGCGAGCGCTTTTGAAATCATAACTCGCGTTTCTTTAACGTTATGAATTAAAATCGAAAAGGTAGCTAATGCACAGTGCTTTTTTGTCATTTGTGCTAATTTAAATCCCAAAAACCCTTTTCTTTCGATAATTAGGTCCGTATTTGTTTCGATCAGTTCGATTTGCCGATTTGCCGGCCCAATTTTTTTAAACTTTAAAAACATTATCACAGAGTAGAAAATCAGCCACACTTATAAAATCGGTTTTACGTCAACAATATTTCTTATAAAATGGAATCATTTTCATGGTCGCGAAAACTCGTAGAATCAGTCTTGTAGCGCGTCTATTTAGCTAGTTTGTCGGTTCCTTGATTGCCCGCTGCAATTTGTCTGCACGAAATTTTGTTTCGAAGTGGTTTCTGTGGGGAACTTGTTCCCGGGCTGCTTACTGTTTAGCCAAGAAAACCGGTATTTTCGGTTGGAAAGCAAAAGGTACGATTGATTTTCAGGGCATTTGGGTTGGAACTAGCGGAAAACCTTCAGTGATTAGTAGCGTGAGCCCGGCAGCCGAGCACGGTTTTCAAAGGGTCTTCAAAAATGCCTCAGAAATTTTCACAGAATTTTCACGAAAAGCTTCATTTAAACCTCCTTAGAGTATTCTATCTTTGTTTAGAAATGCCAAGCGCTTCGAAAAATTAATTTGGTCTTGTAGTTGACGAATTATCCGAGCTTGTGCATACTATTAAATCGCTGTGTTCTCGACACAAGCCAAGTCTTAACTACTTTCCATATGATGGTAACCAGTTTTTTGTTTCCATTTAATGTAAACCAGTTTTTGGAAAACTATATGTTTCCATAAAATAATTAAACTATTGTTAATAAAATGGTGTGTTTATTCCATTGCGTGATTCCACATAATAGAATCCTTTGCGTGACACAGGATTTAATTCTTTTTTATTTTATAATGTCCATAAGCATATGAATTTATACCATCATCTGAGATATACCTTTTGTCATCGAAACAGCTGAGTGATACTTTATTGATTTCATAACTTCCTAATTTATGGTTTTGACTTCTTATTGTTTTCATAGTGTGATGCATCTGTTTATTTCCTAATAACGTTTCTTTGTAATCTTGATGCTTGATATTATTTTTGATAATGTTCTTTTTGATTCCCTTGGCTGTCTTTCCTCCTTTTTGGTTCTCTTTTATGTAACTATACATTTTGGATCGCAACCCAACAAATTCACAAAAAAATATAGGAACTCCTGCGGCTTCATCTTTGAATTTACCAATAACTTTTTTTTTGTCTTATCAAAATATGGGGAGCTTTCAGGGTAGTCGCTGTTATCGAATTTATTTGTATCATTCCAAAAGTCTTGGTATACATCTTCAGCTTCGATTTCATAGGTCAAGCTGTCTGTGTCTGTGAAGAGTAACTTGGCTTTGTCTTCATATTTCTTTTTAATGTAGTTATAATGGAAATCGTACATTAACGTCTTGCTTAAATCTAAGATGCACATACCCACATATGCCGGCCTGTTTAGGGTTAGTGTTTCTTTGATCTTATGCACAGCTACAAGGTTTTTATTGAAGATCTTACTGCTTACATATGTTGGTTTAGCTGCCATTTTTACAAGTTTCTTTTCATCAGTTACCAATCTTACATCTACTCGCTTTCTTATATTTTCCATTGTTTTACCGAATACGCTGTTGTTCATAAGCTTGAAGAAGTCTTTCTCAAAAGCATTTTTCGCATTGGTTCTTTTCTGAGTGTTGAAATCAATATATTGCTTCAACCATGCAGACTGATTAAACTCCAATACTCGATGGACTTTGGTTACTTTCAAACCTAGATCAGTGTATAATTGTAGGTTTCTATAATGTAGCACATACTTTTCTTTGTTTTTCAAAGTTGGGATTAATTTATGTACAAGACCTGTTGATATATTATATTTGGCTGCTATTTTTTTACAATAATCTGATAGCATGTTTTTGGTTACTTTCACTTTTTCTGGTCCCAATGGATAGTCATTGTGAATGTCATTCAACTTTTGGGGATATTCCAAGTCAACTTCTAGTATTAAACCTTTTTGGGTGTTTTCATTATATTTGGCTAAATTTATGTTGTTTATCTGCTTTTCTGTCATCCATCTAAAACCGCCAGTAGGTAGGTATTGTGACATAGCCCAACCATATAGATTGTTAGCATCCAGATACATTATATACTTTGAGGGCACCTTCTCATCATATGTTTTCATGTATTTATTGTTTGCTTTACCATACCTATTGGCAATGTAGCTTATTCCACCACGCATTCCTTTTTCGATAAATTGAAACATGTCAATATCAGTCATAAGTTCTAATTTGATATCAGTCATTTTAAGCATAGCATCCCAAGACAAACCTGGAGATGTGAAATAATGACATGGATCTAATTTGTAGTATCCTAGACAGGTCTTTCTAAAGTTTTCAAACACATCAGCTAGCAAAAGGATATCAGATTTAAGATATAAATTATGGTATTCACCCATATTTTGAAGATTGAAGGTATTCCACACATTTTGGGCATGTTTGTAATCTTCATTTGATATATGTTTATCATTCAATATGCTGTAAAATTCTTCTTTTGATGGCAGTTTTTTATTGAATTTTTCAAAGCTATCCATGAAGTCATATGGATACACTCCTTTTTGTGACATTAAATCAAGTTTCTCACCTTTGAATTTTTTGGAGGTATATTTTAATGCTTCTTTTGGTAGATTACTTACTAGTTTTTCTAAACTGGAATTCATGAATTGGAAACTGTCAATAAATGTTAGATGATTACCAAGCATGAACGCCATATATTTTTCCATGTTGTTAGGAATTGTATTGATGTTCATTTGACACTTTCCTCCTTTCTTATTTGTATATGTATGCTTCTTAACAATTTCACCAATCTCTTGCATTATAAAATGACTATCATATCCTCTTAAGTTGTGAAATATAACAGGTATTTTTATTTCTTCTGGTTTTATTTTGAGTTTCAGGTTACAATCTTGATGAGCAGAGCCTCTGTATTTACCTATAATATGGCAATGGTCTCGAACTCGAATGACCTTATCAGTATATTTTTTATTACAAATATGACATTCTTTAGCTTTTTGAAATTCCTCTTCATCATCTTTTGTCATTTTTAATGGTTTGTTAAAAAATGTTTTCATAACTTTTCTACAGTATTTAACTTCTTCTAGCATTTTTTCCATGAATTTATTCACTGCCTTTTCACCTCTATATATCTGCACTGGTTTAGTGTATTTATCATCATAGCAACAAACTACTTTATAACCATATCCACAGTCTGTATGCTTCTGGTATGCTTCAGTGTATGATTTATTATTGTTAGGTTGGCAACCATGTATTTTTTCAGTGATAGCCGCAAAATCAGCATAGATTACAAATGGAACAGCTAACTGTTTATGATAATTGTTGAATTTTAATATGTTATTATCTTTTTCAGGCATTTTTACAGCTTGTTTACCATTAATTACAATACAGTTTTCTTTATGATTATTAAGGATTGTTTCAGAACTGAAGCATTGTAGACAATGCATGTCTGATTGTACATGAATTTATTGAAGTCTTTTATTAATACATAATGTTTGTTTTCGTTTTCTGTGATCAATAACAAGTTCATATGATCTTCGTACTTTTCTTTGGATACATAGATAGGATATGGTTGCTTTTCCTCATAACCGAATACATTGATGTTGATTTCATTTTGTTTTTCTATTTTATTATACAGTTTGACAGTCACTGGGAATTGAATTCCAGAGTAATCTAATTTTTCAATAAAATCTTTGTCGACTTTTTTGATTCTCTGTGGGTATTTTTCTTGGGGATTCAAATGTCTGATGTGACACCACCTAAAACACTCATTGTCTTTATTTTTGATGTTTATTAATCCTTTAGCACTATTTCTTAGTTCTTGTGGTAGTTTAATGTATGAAGAGCCTCTCATTGGTTGATATTTTACTATGTTAATATAATGATTATCAACCGATTTAACAGTCCAACCAGACCCTTCAGATATCCATTGAGCTATCTTATTCAAGATTTGCTGTTTTGATAATTGTAGTGATTTAGTAATTTCTAGATTATTTATGATTGTTTGAGCTAGACTGTTGAAATATGCGGTTTTATACACTATTTCTCCGTCTGACATTTTTGTAAATGTTGCCTTAAGAGTTTCAACAAATTTCAGTCCTTTCATCGATGTTAATATGTTTATGAGCTGGTATTCAATACCCTTTCTAGTGTTTTGTAGTTGAACTAATGGGTCTTTATTGTTTTTAATTGTGATTTCATAGGATTTAGTATAACCTTTTAAAGCTTTGTCTGCTTGTTCTATTTTAGTTCTTGGAGCAGGAACTGGTTTTTCTGCAACTGACTTTTTAGTTCTAGGTGCTGGAACTGGTTTTTTAGTCCTTGGTGCTGGCACTGGTTTATCCCTGAATTCCAATGGTGGAAGAATTATATTGTTTTCATAATCTTGGACCATTTGATTTACACTCTTACGAGGTGTTGGCACTGGTTTGTAAGTTCTTGGTGCTGGCACTGGTTTGTAAGTTCTTGGTGCTGGCACTGGTTTGGTATCATCTACCACAATAAATTTAAGCTTCTTATTCTGTTGCTTTAAAAGCAATTTGATGAGTTCTGATTTACTAAGTTTCTCAAGATCACTCTTGTTCATATTATATACTATAGTATAGATAATTCTTTAAATTTATTCAGTTGGCGCGTTTGAATATGGTTGAGAATTTAAGTGATCCAATCACGGATCCATTAAACTATATGTTTCTTAGTTTTCATCGCGTGTTTCAATTATCTAAATTATGGATTCTCTTATTAATATTATCCATATGTTTAATTGTTTTCAAATGACAGAATTTTCCAGCGAGCGAGTAGTTGATACCATTATTACATACATGGCAATACCACTCTTTATTCAACATATAACGAGTTTTGGATCTTTTAATAGCTTCTTTTTTGGCTTCTTGGGTGTGGTATATAGGTGGACGACCTTTACCTCTTTTCATCATTTCTTTTTCCATTTATATATAAATCTATAGATATTATTTTAAGTAATTATAGTGCGTTTTATATGCGATGGCCAGAAACATTAATATTTTTTGGCTACCAATGATTAGCAAATGCGAAGATATGAATATCTTAGAAATGGACTACTTATGAATAGTAACATCTCTTTAATTCCCTTTTAAAGCCAGCACTCGTTAATCAAATTGCATTGTTTGATACGTTTGATATCATCAACTTTTGTTTGTTTCAACACATTACACTCGTTATCGTATTTATCGCTTACTATCTCATGACAGATAAACTTCAATAACTGTTTCAATGTTATATCTTCGTCCATTTCGTGTATTTTTTTTATGATAAAGTTTCAATAGTTTTTCCTTGTATTTTAACATATCCAACCTACGTTCATAATCGTATATTTTATCGTGAAGATTTTCTAATTCATCTTCGCATTCGTTGATTTGAACTTTGAGTTTTTTAATATATGTCTCAATATTACTCATTATATAGAGGTTAGATATTTTTGACATCTTTTAACGGTATCCAGCTGTTAAAATCATCACTATATCCTTTCCATTTCACCAAAGCTTGTTTCTTTTTATAATCCCTCCGAATTACCTTATCTATACGGAAGACCTGTTGCACGGCCTTTAATAGTTCTGGTTCATAAAAACTTCCTTTTATATCTTGATTGTTTAGATCCTTTAACATATATGTAATAGGGTTTGTGTCTTTTATCTTATCAATTGTAAACACTTCTTCCGTCCAATTTGGAGTGTAACCCTTGTCGAACACATTCCGTTTATACTTAGATATTCGGACCTTATCACCTATTTCAAATTTCAAGTGTTTTAATTTTGGTTTCTGTTTTAATAATTCTATATCACAATACAAATTAAAGTAAACTACACCTTCATTCTTCTTTTTACTAGCTTCTACTGGCGTCATTTTTATGCTCGTATGTTCAGTATTATTATACTGTTTTACTAGTTTTGGGAGCATATCTAGATACATTGTATTTCCTTGAACTGTGAATTGTTTCCACATTTTGGTCTTTATTGTCCTATCCCATCTTTCAACAACAGAAGACTTCTCTTCGTTCTCAGTTGAGTACATATGTACCCCATTTTCTTCTAATAGGTGTTTTACATGTTTGGTATAGAATTCTGTACCCTTGTCAACCCATAGATATTGTGGTTTTCTGCCTTCCTTGAATATTGTTTTAAATGCTTCAGTAACCGATTCGCCTTTCTTATCTTTCAATGGGACAATCCAACCATATTTGCTGAAGACATCAATAACCATAAGAAGATATCGATAACCTTTATTCCATTTACTAAACTGTTGCATTTCAACTAGATCACTTGCCCATATTTCATCAATATGGCTGACTATCACGCGCCGCCGAGTAAAGTTGCGTTTTATAGGTGCATGCAACTCATCAGCTAATTTTTGTTGCCAGTTTTCTTCACCCGACGGCTTTTTGCGTTTTTTGGAGCTCCTAGACCTAGTTTCTGTTTAGTGTTGATAAGGAATCTTGCAGTTTGACCCCATTTTGGCATTTCTCCATAAGGTATCTCATTTAACGATTTGACCATTTGTCGATCGCATGTACCTTTGTCTTTACCCATGTCATAGCAAATATCATGATGAGCCGATATTTCATCTACCTTGTTATAAGGTTTGACATGCCATTTTGTCACCTGACCTGTATTTGGATCATATTCCAACTGTTTATTAAGAGGATTGTATGGGCCCATATATTTGTATTCACCTGGAGTCCAACCACCTTTTGGTTTTGGTAATTTCCCTATAAGTTTGTGAATAACTACTGATCCACCATGTAAAGGGTCGAGTTTCCTACTTAGATCACCAGTAAAACTGTCAAGTGCTTGATCCAGGTATTTGTTTACTGTACCCTTAATCTTTTGTTTCGCAAAATCACTTTTGATTGCCTTCGAAGCACCTAACCTGCCTAGGTTATACAAACCCTTTACACCGGCTTTTAAAGCTATTTCACCAAGACTGTGGCTATTTGCTATATCCAAAAATCCGCCAGCCATCTCTGACTGGCTATTTAGTTTCCCCTTTTTTTAACAAATTTGTTCTTTGTGATACCGCATTCCGAGCATAAACATTTCATCATAGTTCTACCATTTTTAGTTTTAACATATTGCTCGCTACCAGGCACGCACTCTGTTTGCTTTTTTTGTTTTACACAGTATGATTTAACCATATATATATATATATATATATATAAATTAGATATTTTTGAAATAATTGATTATGAATTGATGATTGACATGATGATTCATTGCATCAAACGAGGCGTTATGAATAGTTCCTGAAATAGTGTTACCATTCTGTCTTTCATAAAGATAGTACAAACACCAATAACCGCATAACACAGAATCTCGTTCTTGTATTTCATCCCCAGAATATCTAATTTGCTTACCAAAGGAATCAAAATATTCACTGAATTTTCCGATATTTCTATAAGCAACCCAATGAGTTCCCGGACCTATTTGTGTATCTAGGTTTATAATACCACATTCTTGTTTCCATATTTTATCTGGTAAATTATCTTTGCTAAATATACCTCTGAAATGTTTTATTTTCAATTTATCAACCCATTTCATTAGATCAATGTTGCTAAGGGGCTTATTAATGAATCTTACAGAATTGCTCCGATTAATGGGATTGAGTTGAATGGACTGTTTTTTCCCAACAGCAGCCCTCTGCCCTTTTTTTTTTTCCGTTTTCTTTTTTTTTCACACCTAATCCGGTTGGGTTTTTCATTTGTTCCCATGTTCCAAAAAAGGGGGGTGATTGAAGTGTATATGGATTAATTAATCCACCTTTAGGTTTTGTAGGCTTCGGAGGTGGAACGTAAACAGGAAGACTCCTTTTAGAACGGTGTGTATCAACCTGCAATCCTTTGCCTGTTAAAGCATTGAGCAACAGCGGGACACCTATGCTGGCCAATAATGTAGCTAGAAATCCTCCCCGCTGTGCTGTTGTAGGTTTAATAACTACCTGTCCACCTGTTTGTAGAGCCTCCAATATTTGCTTATTTTGTGTTGCAGTAAGCCAGTCTTTATACTGTATCAATTGATTTACTTTGTTTTGAGGAATCAGAAAACCACCGGTCTGTCCTTTGCCAAATATTTTATCAACTCCGAGGTTCGCTAATCCGCTTAAAGCACCTGTGGCTAGAGCTGGGATAGCTTTTGTTACTGCTTTAGTTGCAAAAGGCAATAGTTTAGTTCCCATTGAAAACAACGACGACCATAAATTACCACCTTGTTTTACAGCTTTTCTTATCTGCGACTTACTAATTTTGATATCAGTTCCAACACCATTCTTCACTGCTTTTTTTATCTTGTTTATCTGAGTTTTAGTAAGCATGAGCTCATCATTGCTAGTCAATTCATTTTTATTCAATCTGATTGTTATTGCTGAATTATTTTGATAAGCTCTGGCTAATTTCTGTCTCTGTCCTTGGGACAAACTAACTCCATGAGAATAATAAGTTGTCATTCTTGTATATATTATACGTTATATAAATTTTAGGTTTACAAAACGTATTCAACTAAGGAATGATGAAATAATGAAATCAGTAAAATAAAATCAAATTTAAGATCGAAGTAGCAGTTTTCCATCCCTCTGTTGCAGTTCTACCTCTTGCTCATAAAGTGTCAAAGCATAGACACTATAATTTGCGTCTGGTGCCCCAGATAATTTGTAATGGAAAGTAAGCTTTGTGGTTCCGTCTTTAATATCTGTTTTTTGTTTGGTTAAGTCAAAATAAATGAATGGGATTATAGTGCTGAAGTTACTTCTGTTCAGTAATGTTCCACCTTGGAAATCGTTGTTGGCATGAACGTATTTCAAAACATCCCTATACACGCGCGAGACATCTGTAGATGGTGTGTAGTGATTGTCGGGATATTCGTTGCCATTTCCGACTTCAAGATGACAATCCGTGAGAGATTGATCATTAGCTACATTAAATGTATTATACAGAAATGGATTTGCTGTTTGAGTATCTATGCTTCCGTCATTGATTATATATACAAAAACATGACGAGGTTTTGATATCCCAGATGTTATTTTGAAATTACCGGTCTGGATCTGTGAAGAATTACTCCTTTCCACATTTTCACGGAGATAAGTCCATTTATGAGCCTTCAAATATTGGCTCATATACCATGTCTGGCCCTCTGAATTGAAAGTGATTCTTGGTACAAACAACTGCATTCTGGTTATGATAACTCTACGGTCATCAGCTGCCTGCCAAATTAGATTACCGTCGCTTTCAATTTCAAAATTCAGTTCAATCCTTGTGTTTGGTAATAATTCATCTTCAAGACTTTCAAAAAATGAATACCTGTTTAATTGAATTTCAGTATTTACTGTAGCAGAAACGCCTAGAAGGGCCTTTCTGGCCCCAAACCCCCGGTTATAGTTAGCATTAGCAGGTCTTTCTTCTGCATTCCTCTTTGTATCCAGATAAAAAAATTCATTTGTTGCTGTACTTTCAGCATATGCTGGCGAATACTCCAACAGGTTTTTTATATTCACACAATGATTGGCATCGTTACAATCGTAAACTTTTTTACCGTTCACTTTGATATCCAAATTTTTTATGAAAGAATGTGACCCATTCACGATGCCGTTATGGTCCGCGGCACCTAAATTTGCATTATCTGCTGTCTTGTTCACTTTAAAGTCTACAGAGAGTCTAGCATTATACCAATCAAATGGTGTTACTTCACCACTATTATCAGCAACAAAACGATATCCATCCTTTTTTTGTCTAGCATTATTGCCAACAACTGTATTCAGAGCTGTTTCTAAGTCAAATACTACATCTTCGTATCTTTCGACATATTTTGGGTTTCTAAAACTCATTATATTATTAGTTTAGATAAATTTCATCTTACGAAGTTTTCCGCCAGATAATAGTTGATTTACACGTTCATTGATTTCATAATCATATGAAAACGGATAACTACGAGTCAAATTGTCTGTTGGAATAACAGCTATAGTGTTTGTAGCCCGTCCATCAACGATGCTATCGGTAATGCCATCTGTATTTATATGAAGAACATCTATTGAATTCGTTATATTAGGTAATTTTGTACCATATTCTGTTTCTGTAACCAGTTTTTCATCAAACCCAATTAATTCGCCAAACTTGGTGTTTCTGAGGTCCAACTGATAATTATTATCTATCTCGACAACTACTTTATAAGATGAAAGCACAAATACCATATTAATGTTGTACTCGTCATTCGTTTTGTGTTTTTTTTTATCCATATATTCATGCAGAAGGTCATTTAAATCTGTATAAGAATACATACCATCTACAAATGTTACTGTTTCCCATGTATTTCCACCGTCGGGGCTGTATTTGATTGTATTGTTTTGATAACCTGGATTAACATTGTGCCAGGAATATGTCATCGTAATACGATCAACTGCCATTTCATTGACCATATCACTCGGTAATTTAAATATCGGATTGAATTTAATAACAAAGTCTTCTACCTTACTCCTTCCTACTTCAACTCTATTAACAGATGAAATATGAATGGCTCTTTCTGTCATTATATATTATTAGATTACATATTATTTATGTCATTTGAGTCATTAGGTTATATATTCTTTTACCAGATCATTCAGTTGTTGGGTATCTATTGCTCCAATTTTGTTTAATGTATGAGCTATTTGTACAAATTCGTCTTTGACACCATCATTACCAGCAATAATAGACCCCCCGAGAAGCTCTAGACGACTCATAAGATCATTTGGATTGTTATAATAAACAACACCAGCACCTATCTTTTTGTATTTGTTGGAAGTCCTATGTATCGGTATTTCACTAATTCTATTCAAGTCATCGAATACCATTTTAGATAGAGGACTATATTTCTTCTTGCTATTGAACCGCTTTGTAAGCAGATCAAGTGTATCAAAATCAGCTTGTTTGTCATATACTTTTTTCTTATTTTGATAGGCAACTAATCTAAGCTGGCCGTATAATTTAGGGATATCAATTGTTAAATTACCATATTTGCCATCGGGTGTTATTTTATATGCATTTCTTTTTGGTTGCGTATAGATGCCTTTACCCATATATTTTGGGGCTGCTTTGATATGCTCCAATCTTGTTAAATAATCTTCGATGTACGGTAACTCTTCTTTGTTACGTTTATATGTTGTTAGTTGAATTTTAGACAATTTTTTTAAGGGTTCACCCTTTTTTGTAGAATGAGTTTGAATATAATTTTTACTCAGTGTTATTTTGTTTTTGATTTTTTTGATGTATGGCTCTGGATCTGAATTTGTATTCAGGATAGCGGATGGTAAGGGATATCCCCTATCCTCTAACATCTGTTTATAATCCTTATTTATACCTTTATCCAAATTTAAAATTGTCGATTGTTTTTGACTTGTGCTGGGTAGAACTTCTCCTTCTTTCTTATCATCTCCAACTTCTTCCTCATCTTCTTCCTTAACTTCTTCCTCAACATCCTCGTCCATAAGAGACCATTTCATTTGTGGTAACACTTTTCTATCATATGATATTGCTTTTGTTGGATCAATTAATTGTAATATGTCCATTTGATTGTCTTTCAACTGTTCAATAAGTTCATCCTGTTTTTTATCAATACTTTCTTTAATAGATTTCTGAACATCAATAGAAGGTTTAAACTTTTCAGCTGTTTCTTCATAAACATCTTGTTTAGAATGCACACTTTCCTTTATGACATCGCGAACAGTTTTTGTCAATTCCCTAGACTTGATTTTAGGGATAGCGATTTTCTTATAACGCTCTAAGTCCATATATTAATACATTGTATAAACTTATCTAAACTTATCTTAACCTATCTTTTAATCTAATATAATAATATACATGGAAATACCTAATTATGACTTCAATGAAGATGAAAATACAAATTTCAAACAGCTTCATAATTATATGCCAAAATCCAATTTCAGGATGCTTATATGCGGTAATTCGGGTTCGGGTAAAACAAACCTCTTATATCACATGTTAATGAAGCCATTAGTTTACTATGACCAAATTCATTTGTATGGTAAAAATCTTGAACAGGAAAAATACAGGCATATGGTAAAAGAAATGAATGACATAAGTAAACACGTGGGATATAATGTTATGCATGTTAACAATGACGAAATAACGCCTGTAAATAGTCTGTAAAATGATTCGCAGAAAATTGTCAATTTTGATGATTTTATTTGTGATAAGAATCAAAAGCCACTAATTCATTATTTCATTCAAGGAAGACATAAAAATTGTTCAGTTATATACCTATCTCAATCATTTTACAAAACTCCAAAAGATATCAGATTAAATTGCTCGCATTATTGTATTTATGATTTCCCATCTACGAATGAAAGAAGTTTGATATCAAGAGAATTGAATGTCACTAAAGACCAATATCTTAAAGCCACACAAAAACCATACTCGTTCCTATATGTTGATAAACCAATGAAAACCGTGAAGAGAAACTTTTTCGGAAATATCGAATGTATTATTATAATGGGAGTATTCAATGCAAATTCTATTGCTTTCATCGAGTCTAGAGTATCAATAACAGGCAAGAAAGGCGTTGGTTTTAAATTAACAGCATCTGGTGACTACAACATGACCAATAAGAAACTCGTGAATGTTGGAAATCCGGTATCCAGTAGCGATGTAGCAAATAAAGGATATGTAGACCAAATTCATGCCGATTTCATCAATAGAGACGGTTCCGTAAGAATGCAAGCAAATCTTGAAATGGGTGGATTCATTGTTAGCAATCATGGTATAGGGACCAATCAAACAGATCTGGTTAACAGAAGCTATATAGACACAGCACTAGCAGCAAAACCAAATATGAATGACACACTTCTTCGTGATGGTAGTAACGACTTACAAGGTAACCTAAACTTACAAATGCATAGAATTATAAATGCAAGTAAACCAATTAACTTGAATGATGTAAGCACAAAGAAGTATGCAGATGATGAACTAGCAAAAAAACTATCTCTGACTGGTGGGACTATGACAAACGAGATCAATATGGGAAGTAATAAAATAACTAATGTAAGCACGCCTACAAGTTCGAATGATGTTGCTAATAAGCAGTATGTTGACAATTCCGGAATTATGTCAATCCTAAATACAGCGACCGCAACTTATGTCGATAGTTATATATATCAATATGCTGAATGCATGTATGCTTGTGAAAGAGCCCTTTCAACTGAAGTCACAATTGATGCTAGTAGAAATATTTCTGAAATATTCGATAAATCTTTGTCCCAACTGAATGCCGCGCAAAATTCGAGTTCAGCTAGACCAACACTATCAACCAATAAAAATGCTAAAAGATTTTTCTTCGAATTCAATGGTAATCAACGAATAGTAAGTGATATCGATTTAAATGTAGGTTCGGGTGCTCAGGACATCGCCAATATTTTTATTCTTTATAGATTGAACTCAATTAGCAATTCGTATTGGGCAAGTAATCGTTTATTCCGACATGATAATGGAGGATTCGATAAATTTGTTTCCTTTGGACATTCTGGTGATTTAGTTATATCAGGTACTACGAATGATTATATTGTCATAGGTTCTAATAGTGTCGGCAGTAAATCACCAATTGCCAATTATCAAACAAAAGCCAATTCGGGCGAATTGAATAAATGGTGTTGCTTGTCTATTCATTGGGACGTACCCGCAGGAAATAATGGATCTAGTGTTTGGTGCAATGGTAAGAAACTAGGCAATTTTACTGCAAGAACATCGTCGGGATCCAATCAAATGACATTTGGTGACCTGAATCCCACTGGGATTGCGGGTCTAGATGGAGATATTCAACTTTTTATTCTTTATAAATCATACACAATGAGTGATACTATTATCAAATCACACCATAAGATGATATGCGAACGATATGGCGTAGATCACGATGCTATTAGTTTTTCTTAAACAAAAAAGGCTACGCAATTACGAAACGATAGCTTGATTAAAAGAACATCATAATTATAAAACGATATATTATATGATACAAGAGATAGTAAAATATATTGATCATTTTTTTGAAAAAACAAAACAGGAAAATACTGAAATAATTGATAAAATATTGAAATCCGCTTTGGTATATCAATACTTTGGGGAATACATATCAATAAACGAGATTCTCGAACTAAATAATGGAGAAATAGGACTTTTAGGTCCTGGTAATGGCTGCATTACATGGTTTTTCGAAAGAATATTCCATGATCTTGACATTTTGCATTCACATAGTATCCTACATGACGCTTTTGGTAGGTTCTATAACAATCATTCATTAGATAGAGGGTATACATATGCAATTCCAAAACATTTAACACCAAAACTATTCAAAAAATCTCCTTTATGCGGTCAGATAAGCGGAATACTTTATTGTATTTGTAATAAATTAGTGTTATGATAAGAGAAACGTTATACGCAAATATCTAATATACTAATATATAATGGGTGTTTTCAATGAACATTCTCAAGATATACCAAAATCGAATTTTAGAGGAGAACCAGGCCCACATGGCCCCATGGGCCCTAGAGGCAGAAGAGGCAAAAAAGGCCCTAGAGGCTTGCCGGGTGTAGGCTTTAAATTAACTGCGGATGGTAATTATGATATGCAAGAGAAAAAAGTTGTCAACATCGGACAGGTTACTGGTTTAAACGATGTTGTAGATTTCAAATTTGTTCGCAATATATTCGTAAGTAAGCATTTGCCATCGGTCACAGGCAACATCGATATGAATAACAACAAGATTCGTAACTTAGATACCCCTGAGTCAAGTGCAGATGCTACAACGAAATCATATGTCGATACAGCACTAGCAACAAAAAGTGATATATCTAATACATACTTGAAAGATGATAGAATAGTTCTGACTGACCATTTAGATTGTAATTATCATGCGTTATTGAATGTGCAAACGGCGGGAGATAACGATGCGATTAATTTGTATTATGCCAAGACACAGTTTTTAAATATTGCGGGTAAAGATTTTGATGCCAAGAATAAAAAAATAATAAATGTCGTAACGGATGAAAGTAATGATTTATCAAGTGTTAACATGCGAACACTGAAAACTTATCATCCTTCGCAACCATCGCACACACATGAAGTAACGAAAAATATTGATTTGAAGCATTCGTATAATATCATCAATAGCAAACAACAAAATTTCAGTTACTACCAGACTCATTACGATAGTCTTGTATGTTACGAAGATATTAGAGAAATATTTCTCAGTCGTAAAGAAGAATTTCCTATGGAGGTTCAACTTAACATGAATCATAAAAGCATAACAAATCTCAAAGACCCTGTTTATGGAGGAGAAGCTGCGACTAAAACATATGTTGATACTTCTGCAAATACAAAAGCTGATAAAAGTTATGTTGACACTGAACTAGCTAAAAAATTGATACAGGTAATGCCCTTCTTATTGATGGGAGTAATTCTATGAATGCAAATTTAGACATGAAGTCGCATCAAATAAAAAATATTGGCAGTCCAGTAGATTCTGATGATGCTGTCTCTAAGAAGTATACAGATTCTGAAATTGACAAACTGGGCAAAGAATATAAAGCCTATGTTGACCAATCACATGTTTCAGACACGAATTCTCAAAAAGATGTGTTTCGGTATATAATGGAAGATGTAAACGAATCGAGTTCTGAAGAAAGAGTTATTGTGACAGGCCTTACAAATTATAGCTCATCACCTCATAATTATAACAAAAAAGCTTATGATATGAAACTAGTAAAAAAGAACGACAATCAATACATATCGCGGATTGCATTTAACATGTATAGAATACCAATCAATTATTACACTATTTGCATCGAATTCTTCATGCCTGATATAAGCAAATTTCAATCCATTAATTGTGTATCAACAGTTCTATGGATAATTAAACAAACAACCAAAAAATTCCCAAATTACATTAGATCAATAATCAATTTTAGAAAGGGTGTGAAAACATATCCTGTATATTTAGATGTTGATATGCATTTATCAGGTGATGGTAGTTCACCTAGTCAGTTATCTTGCTACATGATTGTTTATGGTATAACAGGAACACATACGAATGTTAATCCAACCGTTTTTGATTCGGTATATTTCATCGAAAATAACAAAATGACAATGCAGACTGATTTGGATATGAATAATCATGATATTGTTAATTCTTCTGTAATAACACAACTTCAAGCTAAAATAACTCAACTTGAAACCAAAATATTAAATCCCAAAATTAAAACTTTCCAAATATTAAATTGGTACGGTTCTGCAGTTCCAATGTCGCGATGGGGTGTTTATCTCTCATTTCCTTTCAAAATAACAAAAGCTATTGCCACTTATGATACCAATCGTCCCGCTCCTTTCCTGAGAATACGTAGGAGTAAGTCAATCTCTCACTATTATCGAATGCCCACGAATACGGTAGTAGGAATCAATCAGAATGCAACCCTCGATGGAGTATACGGTCGAGAGCTACATCTAGTTACAACAAATCGCAATTCAAGTACGGAGATCACATTTAATGTTGTATTGACGGTATTCATTGAAGAATTATAATTGCCATATAATTACACTCGAAGAATTTGAATAATAATCTACACTACATATATATGACAGATAAGCGTAAGAAAAGTATTTTCGAATTCAATCACATAGACAAAACATTGAGCGATGATAAAATTACGGAAATTAAATCGTTTTATAACTATTATCATAAACGCTGCTGGTGCTATAAACAAGCTTTTAAGCATTTCAAAAGATTGAATTTAGCAATAAATTTGACTGCGGCGTCATTAATAGTATCTGGAACAATTGCCGGTTCTGTTACATTGAACCCTATTGTTTTAGGAGTTATAAGTGGGAGCGGTTTACTTATCAAAACGTATATTGAAATCAAGAATTACAAACGTAAAATTGAGATGTCTAGGTTTGCATACAAAACATATCAAAAAATATTAGTCGATTTAAGGTCCTGTTTAAGAGGTAAAGAATTTAACCGCAAGGATTTTCTAACTGAGATGAAACTTATCGATGAATTCATAATAGATTTTTGTCCTATTGTTGATAAATTCGAAATAAAATATTTCAAAACATTCAAGGATACATCTTCAGTAAAATCTGGCTAATATCTTCCTTTATTAAATCATAAACCCGCGTCCAATATTGATTATAGAAGCGCAATGTTTTCTTTGATTTAGATAATGGTATAAATTCATACTGTAATCGCAACATTTTGAATATTTGTCTTAATATAAATTTTATACTTATCACACGTTTGCGTCCATTGTTAACCTGTGATAATACTTCATCTATTAGAGCAAATATTCTCAGGATTCTATCTCTATTTTCGGTAGTAATCTGTATATGATTCTGTTGTGCTATATGATTGATAACGTTCAAAATATGATATTTTCTTATGTAGGCACTCTTTCTCGTAATTTTATATTTGCTATCATGTAAATCAATATACGGACTAACTAAATCATAGCCATGAACGGAGCCGCAAGAACGACAAACATTCATTCCATCATTTTAAAACGCATCTTTATTTTCACAACATAACACATTGGCGGTTTTAACTTCTAATAATTGCATATTACAAAAGTCACAAATCACATTTCCCATTGTGGTCAACTCATTATGAAGATCTGAATTACACATTCTATATAGTACTATACGATTTTATATTTACATACATACGCACGCGAGAAGAAAACAGTTCCAACATCTTGGCATCAGGGGCATCCGTTTGACTCTGTGGGGGAGAAGGCATCTTCAGTGGCACAGACGTTAATGTACGATTTCCATTATAACTACATTAAATAGAAATATGAAGACAAAGCCAAGTTACTCTTCACAGACACAGACAGCTTGACCTATGAAATCGAAGCTGAAGATGTATACCAAGACTTTTGGAATGATAAAAATAAATTCGATAACAGCGACTACCCTGAAAGCTCCCCATATTTTGATAAGACAAATAAAAAAGTTATTGGTAAATTCAAAGATGAAGCCGCAGGAGTTCCTATTTGTGAATTTGTTGGGTTGCGATCCAAAATGTATAGTTACATAAAAGAGAACCAAAAAGGAGGAAAGACAGCCAAGGGAATCAAAAAGAACATTATCAAAAATAATATCAAGCATCAAGATTACAAAGAAACGTTATTAGGAAATAAACAGATGCATCACACTATGAAAACAATAAGAAGTCAAAACCATAAATTAGGAAGTTATGAAATCAATAAAGTATCACTCAGCTGTTTCGATGACAAAAGGTATATCTCAGATGATGGTATAAATTCATATGCTTATGGACATTATAAAATAAAAAAGAATTAAATCCTGTGTCACGCAAAGGATTCTATTATGTGGAATCATGCAATGGAATAAACACACCATTTTATTAACAATAGTTTAATTATTTTATGGAAACATATAGTTTTCCAAAAACTGGTTTACATTAAATGGAAACAAAAAACTGGTTACCATCATATGGAAAGTAGTTAAGACTTGGCTTGGCATCAGATCAGTTTTGCAAAACTGATCTGGTGCCGCCAAGTCCTTAACTACTCTCCGATGCTGAGAAATATGCTAAAATCTCGGAGGCCTCATTCAGAAACCTCCTGTGAGTATTCTATCTTTGTTTGGAAATGCCAAGCGCTTCAAAAAATCAATTTGGTTTTGTAGTTGACGAATTCTCCGAGCTTGTGCATACTATAAAATCGCTATGTGCTCGACACTAGATTTTCTCACCTTTTCCTTTAAATGTAACAAAACTTTGGGAAATTGTAGCCTACTTAGCGGTTATTGAGGTCCTCAATGAAACGTATGCATACCTTTGACTATAAAAGTGCTAAAATCTGTCTAGATATTCGGAAATATTTTCTGGAGCAACAGGACTTGCAAATCTTCTTCGTCCACCATTTTGTAAACAGTAACCACGCCTGTTTCCATCTCTTTTCGTTTATTGGTCAGTTCATTTCCAGGGCAACGTGAGAGTTGCCCCCAGTGCTTCAGCGAGATGAAGATTTCTCGGCCAAGATGGCGATTCAAAATGGCGGAAAAGCAGCCGATTGAGAGATATTTTCCCAATTTAAATTTAAATTGCTCGTACAGAATGTGTGAAAACAATCAAATGGAAGGTCTTTGAACTGTCTGTGCTTGGGCAATTGTGAAATTATTGATATTGGCACCACAATTAACAGAAATACACGTTCACGACGTGTGTCCCAAGTTATTGTTGATCCTTATCCCAGCAAAGCTGGATATCTTCAAATGCCCAAGTACAGCAATAAAGTTTAACCCTTTATTACTCCAAAAATTGAATTCTATTAATCAGGAAGTCGGGAAAAAAGTACTGCCGTTTGTCCAGCAAAAAGTGCCCCATATTTTTGCATTTATGAGCAAGGAACGGCTTGATCACGTGATTAAATCACGTGACAATTACACAAATTACTCCCCTTCTTTCAGTGCCATCACTGGCCAAGTTTTATTGAATTCTGTTAAAAAATGACTGAGTAATAAATTTTTTCTTAAAAAATAGCTATTTTAAGGCCTGGAGCCATGCCTTAATTTTCTTGAGTGGTCTACGAAACAGAACTGTATTAAAATCCATATGTGCTCATATTGAGTAGTCTACCTACTTTCATCACTGCTTCTTTACTGTAGAGCACTATATTGATTTTAAGAAAAGGCACCTCACAAAAAGTGAAAATTGAAGGTTTTATGTCACTTCAAATGTACAGGGGCACCCAACGAACAATCTTTGGTAAAATCCATTACAGTATTCAAATAAATTAAAATAAATGATATAGAAGCATTTCCAGGTGTTCTTCAACATAGGAAACGTTTTCACTTTAGTAAAAAGGGAGTTAAAACGACAAGCGCTTAAAAAACAACATCACATACGAAAGCTTTGAACAGTTTACAGAAAGAATTAATGAGAACAAACAGTTAAAATGCACTGAAAGTAAGCTTCGAGGTAATTCTAGGTTTTACCTTGAAGTAAATATAACGCCCTGAGTTGTAACTAGTTAACTTTAGCAGAAAGCACTTTCGCGCTAACTACAGAAGAGATCTGGAAAAGAGTCTTTTTCATAGGAATTATCACGCGTCCATGACGTCGTAATATTCAAATCAAAGTGGGAAAGTAACGATGGTCGATCGATCTTGAAGCCACTCCAGAAGCTTACATTTGGCTTTGAGCTCCTGTAGTCAATTTTATTTTCTTTGTTCGCCACATTTGTGCCCGTCTGGTGGTTGAAGGACATCATTAAGTCCGGAAACCCGTAAGTCACTACCACCTTTCAAAGAAACGAGTGGTGTTTTGCTTTTCTACTGTCAAATAGTGCTGATGTTGGCACTCTTGCGGCCGTTCACAGTCGGTAGGCAAGCCGAACAAGACGGAGTCTAAAAGCACGTCTTGTCTAAAAACTGTATAATCGTGAGTTGCAGCCCATTTGTGACACCTTGCTGTGACCGTGAAGAGGTGCTTTTAGACTTGAATATTTTTTTTATGAAAAATCAGTTGGAGGGCATTCCGCGTTCGTTGAACTCAGGAGTTCCCATAATTCATTGCGGTATCTGTTGCGTTCCCCAGTTTTGCTGTATGAGAAGCTTGCGATAAAAACGAAGAGGCAGGAAAGGCAATAATGTCAGAAATAAAGTAGATTGCTCGTCTCCAGCGAAAGAAGCGTCTTTTTATCCTTCTACCCGAGACGAAATGTAGAAGATCGTAGCTTTTAAAAGCGGCGTCACGTTACTCTGTGTGACTTTGAAAAGGGTCAGAGAACATATTATGGTTCCTTTGTCAGCAAGCGGAATGAAAGGTGGACCAAAGTGAAACCAAAAATTTCGTAAGTGTTTTAATGTTATGCAGTTAGCCTCTGTACTTGATTTTGTTATATCTCTATTAGTAAGTAACTATTATGTTTTGGTTTTACATCAAGCCGAACCGCTATGTTTCGTGTTAGTTTTGGTGCGTTGTTACACTATTTATGTAAAGCTTAAACCGCTTCTCTCGCCTGAAGTATTTCTCAAATTTTAATTTCAGCCTACTAGCTTTGGCATAAAGACGCCGTCTTGGCTGAATTTTCTGGTAAAAGAAATACATTTTCACTGTGTGTTTTAATCTGTGTTTTAGCAAAAGAATGTGGTTTATCGGTACTCACACTTTTTGCTCGGCGATTTGACTAATTAAATCTCAAACATCATGCGTCCTGTTGACAGCGGATGTTTTTCACACTTTGAAATTGTTAGCTGTTTAGCTGTTGAGCCGCTAGTTCAGCAAAACACTTTCTATAAGACTATAGCCCTTCCATCCGAATTTCGTGAATATAGCTTACGCTCCGCGAATGTTAAACTTCCGATCGCCAAAGTGAATAGTTTGTGCCCGTGAGTCAGAATAGTGATCTTGTTCATTTCAACTTTCTTCTTAGAATAATATAAATTCAGAATAGGTTCTATGAGCTCTTTTTTCTTATGGCGAGATCAGATCAGTTGACTATTGTAGTGAGATCAGTCTCAAATTATTTATAGCATCGCATTATATGTGTGTGTGTTTCTGTTTTTATCTCGTTTGTTTGTTTCGAATGCTGTAAAACGACTGCTAGTAATTAGTGAACTTCACTGCTATTGCTTCTGTAGCGATACTGGACAAACACTGCACTAATGCTGTATCACTAGAACAACTATTTTAATCCTGATCCTAACCCTAACCCTTTAAACTCAAAAATGTTGCTATACCCTTTGGCAAAGGAGGATATTACCATCTTCCCGGCATGCACTGCAAGCAAACTATATTATCAAGCGGAGGCGACCAGCAAGCAGCTCATTTTACACAGACGCCGTTGAGGTTGGAGGTCAGTTCGTCGTAGCAGAAACCTTTCAAAGGAAATCTACGTTAACCTATTTATTCTATTCACCTTTATAAAATATTTTCCATTTCGGGTTATGTTTACAGTTTGCTTTAAGGCCGCTTAACTTCCCAGACGGGCCGAATTCCGCGATAACCGTCGCGTGGTAGACGCTTGAAATCTCTTCACAGATTCATGGAATCAATAAACCATCTCGCCATTTCAAAACAATGCCGGCTTATATTAGAAGAAATATCCTTATATTTGCTTGCTTTGACTTATTGAACCTAAAACTGGTGAACAGAGCCGATGAAATAATTCCCGCTAACTGAAAATATAAAACAACAGCTACTCAGCTTAACCACTCAGCACGCAACTGTCCTGCTGTGTTTTTTAAACGGTTATGTTATTTTTAGTTCAAAATCGATCTTCGCTTTTCTCGCTTTTTTCTAACTTTTCTATGGTACGAGCACTAATTATTCAACTTCATTTCATTTCATATTTTGCTGTGACCAAAATAAAACTCGAATCGGTCCACAAATGCAAATAGATCGTCTCACAAACGACGCGCCACTTGGAGCTTGCCGAATGTAGTCACTTTCAATTCAACGCCGATAAAAACAAACAGCCGCCGAAATAGATCACTTTCAACTTCAAAATTTAGGATGAAATCGTGGAGTCAATTGGAGTCAATTAGGTTTTCGAGAAGGTTTATACCTTAAATGACTGGAATTGGGTATTATTTGTCTTTTGACTCGCCTTTTATGAATCGATCGAATCAATTTAAAATATGCATTACCGATGACTACAAACAGACATATACGACAACAGTCAAACTACACCACTATAATTTTTTTCAACGGGTCCACTCCACTTTAAGAAAAACATTTCCTGTCACATTATTAATAGAGGAATAAGGTACGTATTGTTTTATTTCCATGCCTTTACATTAAAGCGAGGAAATCCATGTACAACTTTGACTAAAATACGTGCGTCTGTCGGTTCCACCGGAAGTCATTCACCCGAATTTTACCCAAAGCACGCTTGGAAGACGGTAATATCCCCCTTTCCCTTAGGCTAACCTAACCCCTTATACTAAAGAAAGTTAAAACTTGGCCTAGACCAGAACCTGAACCTTAACCCTATCGCTAAGCTCAACTCTATAAACCATTTAACTCAGGACGTTATATTTACTGTAAGTGCACCCTTTATGCTATAAGCGCTTAAATCTTGTCATTAAGAATGGAAAGCGTACAAAATACTAGTTATAAAATACGTGAATTGTAGTGCTTTCATAAAGAGTTAATTCTTCAAGGCAAAAAATGTAAATAACTAACGCATATTCCTGTAACTTTATAATGGCATTACATGTCTTTTACATGTCACGCTTTCGTAACATCTTTTACATGTCACGCTTTCGTGACAGTATAAGTGAATAAAAAGATTCATCACCCCCCTCCCCTTCCAATGTTGATGACTGTTAGTTTGAACGCCATTTTGGATCTGGTACAACATTGATTAGGGGGGAGGGGTAGGGACTTGTTGAATACCATGTTATCCTTGAAATATGCACAACAGTGCACAATGTCTCAACTCTTTTTGCAATTGCTTGTATCTTCAGTTTTTACACACAGTTTGCAACCCGAGTCCAATTTAAGAACAATTTGCCCTCCTAATACAATATTTTAGCAAGTGGCATAACAAAAATGGCAGGTACCTTTTCCAAAATTCAGACAGATATATAAAGCACCAATATAAAAAAGGGCATTCTCCATGAATAAATATATACTATCATTTTATTTTTTTTTAATATATACTATCAAAATTGGATTTGATAAAACATGTCTCTAGAAATTGCTCTGAGATTCATTTGTTGACTCTTGTTTACTGTCTGGTTGTTTCTGTTATCATTATTTTTACCACATATCCTCTCAAAAGCTGCAGTAGACTGTCTGGTCATGAGTTTATAAACTGGCTTAAACCTAGCACCCCCTCTCCACCCCTCCCTTCTCCTCCAAGTGCAAAGATTGTCGTTACTTCCCATGATTCTCTACTATGACAGAATCAAACGTTTCGAAACAGCGCTACGCTGGAAATCAGTTTCTTTCTTGGTCGGTTATTTTCAGTAGATTTCCTTTTGGCTGCCTTGAACAAAGTTTTCCCAAGGACATCATTAAGTCCCGTTAGGAAAAGAAAGCCGGCGATTGGCACAGTCTGTCCTCGTCCAATATCTTACTGTATTTCGTCTCTTTTCAGGCGACACGGGTGACAGTTTTGATCTCGGGCCAAGACGAAAAGGTTATGATATTGAGCGCTTTGTTCTTGGCGGTAACAAGTCTTTGGCCTCAAAAAGTAGCCTGTACGGGTCATATCTAATATATATAGATAGGCATAGCCTAACAGCGTCGCACTTTGAACAAGCTTAACTAAGGTGAAACTTAACTAAGGTGAAAGGTCGGAAGCACAAGAATTAAGATTGACGACCGGGCTATTTTTTGAATTTTAGCAATTCTCAAAAAACACAAAAAAGACTTATTACCCGACCGTCTGCACAGTACATTTAGACCGTACAAAAGTTCACAAAACTTTTCTCTGTCTAGAATAACTAGTACGACTATTTTCCGAATAAAATACAGTTTTTGTTTGTCAAAAATTGCCCGAGAAAAATTGCAAAAATACACAAACATATTTGCATAAGGAAACGCGAGTGAAGACAGAAAATCTGTCTTGTTTTGTTTACATAAAATCGCTTTTCAATCTATGTAGCGAATGAAAGAACGAATGAAAGACATAAAAATGGACAACAATCTTCTTTCGAAAAATTGTATTCAAATTTCCATTAGTTTATGTTTAAAAGCAAAACACGTACCATTTATAGAGCATCAAGGCAGAGCTGTCCTCGATGAAATTCAAGATAACAAACACGACTTTATTTGAGCACGTTTCATAAACATGTCTCCAAAACTTAAGAGAACTGAAAGGAAAAGCCAATCAAAAATTGATATCAACATAAATTCCCATCGAAAAATGTGATTTATTTTACCTTTAATTCATTGCACTGCTTGGAAATTCGTTAACACTCCGCTTCGGCGGTTCTGAAATCCGTAATAAAAACAAGGCATCTCCCCGCATTGCTCCTGCATTGATAAAAACGTATGAGGGTTCCTCGAAGCAAGAGCTTCATCCCTGAAAGCTCTTCGTTTTCCACTAAAGCGGCTTCTGAGTATCCCTTAATTAGTATCCCTGTCTTGATTAGCAAACCGCGAAAAAATGCAGGGAAATAACGACTTTACTGCTCCGCTAAACACTGCGAAAGATCCAACTTTTAAAGTGTTTACCGAGCTGACGGCTGTGTAGCCATCATGTAACCTAATTATTCAAAATTGAATCCTTTTTTAATGCACGCCAAAATTACACAATATAGAACAGTAAACTAATGACATTAAGCTTTTAAACTAAGGTGAAAAGGTCGGAACTAAACGAACTAAACTCAAAAGAGTTTAGTTGTAAACAAATGCTTTAACGAGCTACTAGCTTCAATTTAAAACGAAATCAGGTTTAAAAATAAGCACTTAGCTCTATATTCCTCCAAAAGCGCTTGATTTGTAGAGTTACGCAGCCTCAAATGCGGTGTTGACCACTGTTTGAAAAATGTGAAACCTGTATTGAGTAGCAAACCGCAAAAAAATGCAGGGCAATACTTTTAAACGGTTTTCTCAGCTAAACACAACTCCAACTAACGTGTTTATTTAGCTGACGTCACATTGGCCATGTAGCCTCGCGAAAAACACAGCTTCGCTTTGGTTTCAAAATTGCCCAACGCGCTCAAGCAGTTTAAGGCCTGGGTTTAAAGTGTGTTCGGGAAATATGGTTGACACTTAATATCTTCGCCGAGAAAATCTAGATCAAAATGAAATTTTCCCTGAATGTTAATCTTGATGTTTTCTTTTGCCTTAACGCAAAAGTTTGGTCACGTGACATGTCACGTGATCAGAATTTTAAAATTACGTAAATCGGCGATTTGGTAGCGAATTTTCTTTGTATAGTTAAATAAATTAGCTTTTCCGATACAGATTTAACATATTTAACCTTCTACGTTTGGAATGATTGTCCTCAAGTCTTTAAATTACAGTTATAAATAATTATAGGTTGAACTTTGGACTGAAAAATGACCTTTGTCCTCATAATTTTTGTTTAGAGATTAATGGACACTCATTCCAAACGTGAAGGGCTGGAGATATTTCATCTGCATCAGAAAAACATTTTTATTTGATGTTTTCTCTTAAACCTGTCACCAATTCGTCAAATATTTGCTATTTTAAGAAAAATGGCCACGTGACATGTCACGTGACCTATGCCGAAGCTTATTATACTTAAAAATGTTAAGGACGACAATATCTTTCTATGTTTCAAATTTCGATTCAGTTCCATTCCGTTTGTAAAAGTAATTACGAATAAACCCTTTTTTTTCTGGTCAAAGTCCTTGACCCAGGCCTTCAACTACTTGAGCGGGGCGCCGGCGCCGGCACACGCACGCGCCCGCAAAACATTCCACTAGCCATGACCATGAAAAATGACGGGCATAAGTTCTATGAGTATGGGGCTTCGCAGCCGGGCCTTCGGCCCGGCGAGTGCTCCGCTATTAAACGGCAGCCGAATTGTTGGTGAATTTTGACCAGGCCAAAGACTTAGTAAAATTTTTTTGGAAGGCAAGAGGCTTATGTTCCCCTGTCAAACGCGAGTCTACATCCGGGAACTCGAATAAAATTACTGTGAAGACAGATGTTTGTTTGCCAAGAGCGTGAGTTTTTTCGAGTTATTTGATGATATTTTGCTTGCAAGAAACGTGGAAAGGCTATGGGTAGTTTCCCGGAAGTTTTTTACTGCCGCAAAATAATTTTATTGTGTGATTTCCGGCTTGCTCAAGTTGGTGTTGACAAATGGTTGCTTATCAGTTTACAGGTATGTCGATCGAGCTGCTTAGTATAATTATTCTGTGCAAGGCATAAAACGGCTTCTTCTGTGTTTAGTTAAAGCAATAGTGCCTTAGATAACCCATTCTGGGTTCAAGGAAGGCGAATTCTAAATCTATATTCGGCGAACGTTTTTCTATGGACCGTATCGTTTGACATGCTAAAAGGTCATTATTTGTGTGCTTTCAAATGATGTTAATTTCATTGAAAAGGGTTGTCATTTTTGCCAAGAGCAGCTTGTCGTGAGTTGCCAGCAATTTAGATGTCATTTTAAGCCATGACTAGACACTTTTAAATGTTTGTTATTCGCCTTAAGTGTCAAATTGTTAAAACGCACTGAAATTTCTAGAGCCATGTTTGAACAAATTATATTATATCATCATCATCATCATCATCATCATCATCATCATCATGTTTGAACAAATTATATATATATATATATATATATATGTTTATGGAGGAAAAAACAAATAAACTACGCTTTCATCCCGACAAGCCTGTTTCGTGGTTGCCCACTCATCAGGGGATTCAATGAGAATATTCTTTACCATCGCTTCTTATATACAAAATAATTTACATAATAACAATAACAAATCCATGCGGCGCGAAGGTAGCGATGGTAAATAATATTCTTATTGAATCCCCTGATGAGGGGGCAACCACGAAACAGGCTTGTCGGGATGAAAGCGTAGTTTATTTGTTTCTTTCCTCCATAAACATATACTTCGCTCTACATTAATGTATTGAGCACTGTTTTACGAATATCCAGTTCTACACGTTATATATATATATATATATATATATATATATATATATATATATATATATATATATATAAACTAATTGTAAAGGTCAAGAAACCAACTTCATATAGGTCTTTAGCTGTATTTGCTCTACGTTTCGGCCGTCGCGGCCTTCCTCAGGAGCGTACACTAGTTTGACAATAACGGTAACGGTTAGGTCAATATGAATTCAAATAATGCACTTACAATAAACGGTTAACTATGACGAAATAGCGCGATAGCTTGACAAGTTCAAATAGATTAAAGGCGCGCGCGCGCGTGTAAATTTAGAGTAGGTCACGGTAATAATACAAGATCACAACTACTAGGAACTTAACATGATTACAGTAAATTATTTATCGCGGGCTTCAATCTGTTAATCCAAAAGCTTTCTCTAGCTCTTCTGATTGCAACGTTACTATTTCGTACCCCCTCTAGCACAGTTAATTTAAAATATTTAAGGCCACAGGCCCTAAAATGTCTGACTGTGGGAATATTCTTCTGACCGGTTGAAATATCCGAACGGTGTTAGTTTACACGCAAACGTATACAGTTCCCGGTTTCTCCAACATATTGTTCCTTGCATTTCTCACAGTTCACTAGATAAACAACGTTGGACGTTTGACACGTAGTGTTCTCCCTTAATGATACTCTTTCTCCGGTAGTAGTGCTTTCGATGTAAGACCTATGGTTTATTTACGCAAAACATCGAAAGCACTACTACCGCCACCATAACTTGCATAACTTTTTCTATTTTTGATTGTTTTTCTTAGTTATTATACCTTTTGTTAGTTTAATGTAGTTCATTAGTATTATTTGTGGCAATTGTGGTTTGCCTTTGGTTTAGTCTCGTTATCACTTCTATCATTGTATTATTGTCGTAATTTTTGCTTTTATTTTTGTTACGTAATTTATCAGTAGTTTAACATTAAGTCATTGTTGTAACCGTATTTAAGTCTCATGTGTAACTTGTCTGTATAACTGATGAAGGTCGAGAGACCGAAACTTCGTGTCATAAGTATTCAGGAATGTGACTTAGATATTTACTAAATTGACAGCTTACTTTTTTTTTTCTTTCCAGTGACTCCAATTCCAACAACCACAGCAACACCAACAACCATGCGAGTTGCAACAACGACAACAGTGATCCCAGGTAAGACTGGTAATTATTGCCGCCAAGTGTGAGTGTGTAGTCGATACTCCTCATGGAGAGAATGGTTAAAAAGTATCGAAATTTGCGTGAAAGGTGGGTTCTTTCGATACCCTTCGATAATAAGATGTGGCCACTTGCCGTAAGAACTCTTTGCAAACCATGTGTTTTTATGTTGCGCATCAACTCCACCAAGTGAACGGATATTCTTAGATTCTAATAGGCCATTTCCGAATTGCCTTTAGCCTCTCTATCAAAGCGAGGCTAGGTGCGAAACCTTTCATAAGAAAATGAGTTTTTTTTCACTTGCAAATAAGATTTATTTGCATATGAAAGGTTTCGCACCTAGCCTCGCTTTGATAGAGAGGCTAAAGGCAACTCGGAAATGGCCTATTGTGAGGTAAGGCTTCGGCTCCGTTTTTCTTATTTTTGGTGTGCAAATTTATGCACGTATATTTAAGTGTACACGAAATGGACTCTACTTCCCCTAGAAAGTTGTTTTTGTCCCCTATTGTTAAAAAAAGGCTTGAAGTAAACTATCCAACACTGCATCCATTGTCGAACGGCAATAAGATTGGGGATAAATTTGGCGACCCGACAGTGCCGATGTTTGAGAGGGTGGGTGGGGAAACCAATTCCGCCGTTAGCTCCCAGGACTTTCCCGTATGTAAACCGCATCGCCTCGTACCTGCACAATCCCCACCGCACTGCAGTTGAGCCAAAGTGATAATTTATTCATATGTACTAATCTTATATGCCTTACTTTAATGTATGCAGTGTGAAAAGTAAACTCTGCATCCATTGTCGAACGGCAATAAGATTGGGGATAAATTTGGCTCCCGTCCCTTTGTGTCATTCAGTGTCCTTCTGCTTACCATACTAACGATGGGCTCCTCCCCAATACAAATAACTAACTAAGGAGGCCATCGCTAGGTTGCCCAAGATATCTACCCTACAACGTAGTCGTAACTCCCAAAAACTAAACCCAAACCTAACCCGATAGCGCTGGTGGGAGAGACTGTCCACCTTGACTCACAGACGTTCCCTTTCATGAGGTCTCTTCCCTGGGCTGTCCGAAGGCATACACACAAACCGTCTCAACTAATATATGTATTTCCATGTACTGGTAGGCTGTGTACCCGCATTCGTGGCCAGCCTTGCCGAAGCCCTAGTTGAGTTTCAAACCTTCGCCCGAGGCGGTCGTAACCTGACTTGTTAGCGAGAACAGTCTGGTAAAAGTCCTTGAAGACATACCGAGGCAAATGCGTCACTGTGTCCAACGAGAAAGGCTTCTTCAGCATCCACAAGTTTAAGTACCGCGCATCGTGACACACTCTCGGCTTCGTGGGCTCAACCGTTAAGAGTAGTACTAAATGAGGTGGATTCCATGACCACCCTTACCCACGAGCGAAATCGCACCGGTTTGCAGGAGACTTAAAAGCGTTTTCCGGATAAATTCTACAAATTGTTTGCACGCTAGGTTACTCCTCAGTGAGTATTTTGGGGGTGGCCAGTCGGAATCGTAACGTTCCCCCTTGAACGTCGTCCTAAAGTGTCTAAAGTATGGGAATATTGACACATTATGTTCTCTACAAGATAACACCTCCTCCTGGTTCAATGAAGGTACCACCTTCGCTATTTCTGTCCAATTAGCTGAATGTCTGTGGGGTTCCCCTGCGACAAAGTGGCTCGGATCCCGGAACATTAATCCATCAGTCTGTCCAATAACCTCTCCCTTTTCCACTAGTCGAACCATTTCCTGCCCTCTCACGGCTGACTCATACTGGGTTTCCCCTGGTATTCACCCACTGAGTCGAATAGGCGCAATCACCGGCCTTATTGATGGAGGTATCAAAGTCGTCATCTTTTCCATAACCAGTATATCGCCTGAAGCGAAAAACAATACAAAAAAGGCGAAAAACGCGTGTGAAAAAAAAACCCGCATAATTCAACAGAGAGAGGACAGTTTTGACCCAGTATGACCGGGAGGGTTTTGAGGTACCCTGGTTTCAAAACTCTCGACTCCCTGTGACTACAGGCAGGAGGTACAATAGGGAAAAAGAAAATTCAAAGCACTCCCGGATCAAAGGGAGGGCATGTGGGGTGGATTCATCCTGATTGTCCCGAGATAAAAGTTCGCGACTAGTGGAGCCGTGCCATTCCGCTTACAATAATCTGGAACTTGAGATTGTAGTGAAACCTCCCCGTAACATATCGGTGAGACCTCATAAACATTTAACTCTCATCTCTCATTTTTTTTTCGGTGATGTCTCACCCCATTTATTTTTTTGGGTGAACTCTCACACCATTTCTTTTTCTCTTTTCCTTGGTAAACTCTCACCCCGCTTAGTTTTTCGTGGTGAACTCTCATCCCATTCCTTTTATTTCCTTCGGTGAACTCTCACCCCATTTCATTTCTTTCTTTTGTTTTCTGTTCTTCTCTTCTCTTCTCTTTTTCATTTTTCTTTTCTTCTCCCTTTCTTCTTTTTTTTTCCTTTGCTGACATTTCACCCCCATTTGTTTTCCCTTTGGTGAATTCTCACCCCATTTCTTTTACTCTTTTCCTTGGTGAACTCTCACCCCAATTAGCTTTCCGTGGTGAACTCTCACCCCATTCCTTTTTCCCCTTGGTGAACTCTCACCCCATTTTCTCTCTTTTTCTTGGTGAACTCTCACCCCATTTTTTCTCTTTTTCTTGGTGAACTCTCACCCCATTTTTTTCTCTTTTTCTTGGTGATTTCCCCCCATTGTTCTCTCTTTCTCTTGGCGAACTGTCACCCCATTTTTATCTCGTTAATGCGCATGCGCATTAAACGAGATTTCGGAATCAGTCGATGAAAAAAGGGACAAAAGTTGTTAACAAAATTTTGTGGACTTTTGTCCGGGGGATTTCTTCTTTCTTCTTTATCGAAGCTATGTTAGGGCATTGAGGATATGGTTGGTTAAAGCGGTTATGATTTCAAGAAGGGCGTCACATACCGTCACTAAAATTTTTGAGGAACACCCCCGGTCCTATTGTTAATTTCCCTAGGGTAATGAAATGTCATGAACTTGTCATGTCTTACGTTACGTCACCACAAAGGTATTACAGTTCTTATTAAGTTTCGATATCTCACGTTACCTATCAGCTTCAATCCTCTGTCGTAAAGCCATTAAAGCTGCTTTAGAAGGGTAAAAATAGATCAAATGCGTTTTTTGGGAAACGCAGTTTGAGAATTTCACGGTTCATTTTTACGAATGGAGACGTTTTAAGAAAGTTAAATCGGACGGGAAGTTTGTGTTTTATTATGAGCGATATAGCAGAGCAAAATAGCATGACCTTTCGTGTGTTCAATTTTATAATACTGAATCATTGCTATTGCGGTTTGATTATGCAATAGTATGGGAAATACGTCATAGTTTTATTGATTTAGCTACCGTGCACAAGGAAATTTTGCGGATTGTCCGACTGAATTTGTTTTGCGGGAGGAAATTTTTGCGGGTCGCGGAGACAGCTAAAATTTCTGGCCACGGTTGTCAAAAGGTGGATAGCTTTATCCACCCGATAAATCACTATTCAGTACATAACGCAATTGGTTTTGCACACCTTTATCCACTGGATAGTGATTTATCCGGTGGGTAGCGCTATCCACCTGTTGAACAACCGGGCCCTGCTGGAAGGAAATGCTTGCGGATTTCTGGTCAAGTATAAATGAAATCCAAGGCATCGGTATTAAACTGCAATTTTACTTCCTGACTGGAGGTTTGTATAGTTTCCATAGTTATGGTTGTTGTTCTGGCGCCAATACGAACATAAACAACGAGAAAACTAGTGAGTGAATTATTGTACGTTGTTGTAAAAACGTATCAGTATTATGATAACAGTCTCTGGTTCTTTTGAGGACGTGTCTGGAGTTGAATCAGGAATACAAGTGACTGTTGTGCCGGTCGCCTCGGAGTTCATTGTTATGAGAGTTATAAGTTATGAGAGTTCACCGTTAAAAAGTTCCTTTTTATAAGCCGATATACATCATATACATATACATCATTAAAACAAGTTTGAAATTACTGTTTTCCTCAAAAATCTCGACAAACTATCAACACACCAAAAAACAATCTTTTAGGAACAAAATTTTACTGCTAAACGAATCCAATACGTATATTTAACTAAACACAAAAATTCGCTCTGCAATCCCCTCGAGAATTAAACGTTACATCACCTATTTATACTTAACAATCTGTCGAATCTCTCAAAAGTTAAATTATTTAAGTTTACTTAATTATGTATTAAGTTAATAGTGTTAATTTACCTTTAAGATTTTTTTTATATATTAGGTTTCATAAATAGTTAATTTTATTAGTTTTATTTTGTAATATGCACGTTCGCGTTGCAACGAGTCTTAACTCAACCGTGTAATGTGGGAGCAGGGATGGGGCAGTGGTGAGAGCACTCGCCTCCCAGGGCGGGATTCTATTCCCGGACTTGGCGTCATATATGTGGGTTGGGTTTGTTGTTGGTTCTCGTCCTTGCTCCGAGGGTTTTTTCCTCCCTCCACAAAAACCAACATTTCCAAATTCCAATTCCATCCGGAAACAGTGGAAGTAAGATCCATCTCGTGGATTCCACTGAAATTCCTGTTTATTTATTTATTTATTTATTTTATTTATTTAAATTACTACACTACTGCTACTGCTACTAATTTGTTACAAATGCGCATGAGTATAGGCTGCTGGGAGCCTCTTGTTAATTTAATGTTTTCGTGATGTTTTTGCCTTTGAGCATACAAAACGGAGACGGAAAAGACGTATGCATCGCAAACGCACCATGATGTTGCATGATTTTTCTCAGCAAAGGTAAAAGGGCAGGTATCGGAGACGTGCCTTATGCCGTTATAGTTTTCTATGCACTGGTAAACGTTTTAGAGGTTAATGGAAAAAAACCCGAAGACTTCTATTATTTTGCAGCAATCACTTCAACGACGAGTTCATCGCATGTGCAATTTACTACTTCATATCCCGGTAAGAAGACAATTCCTGTTTTCTTTTAACGATTTGAAGGAATATGAAAGGATCGACCAGAAATCGGCCGTAGCTTTAAAATCACCACATGAATCAGTAAAGCTTCTGCGTACTACACTCACACACAAACTGGATACAATAATGATAACTAGATAATGGTTTTCGCACATAAATTGAGCACAGCGAAACAGAAAAGCAAAACTTGCATTTGAATTTGTGGAGTTTGCTGCTTTGCAATGGTTTTTCCCTACAGATATATTATCCTCTGAAAATTTATCGACAAAGTATTTCAATATTAATCTCATGACACACAGATAGCTGTTTACTTAAGCCTTCTTTTGTCACGCAATCCTCCCCCAGTAAAACGAACATCTGCAGTTTATCGAATGTAAACAATGTTCAATAACCATTCTAGGGTGGGTGCCCACGGTTCTACCACGGTTACTTCTATATAAGAGATCTGGTGGATCGTGTTAGGGGTTAACACGCTTCCTGTTACGATGGTCGAAAATAGCCTCTTTTGGGCTTATTTATTGCCGTTCTGGTACAAAATTTACTTCTACAGTTTACTAATGCAAGAAGACAGCGAACGAGTTCAAGGAGAACGGGACGAAGAGGTTTCTCATGGCAAAAATGTGCATCGAAGTCATCGCACATGGCGATTACGCAGCCAAGCGCGGATTTAAACAGATATCTGGTTGACAAATTTCATCCACCAACGGCCACATCTAAACCAACACTCTTTGAAGCGATAGATTTGTCTCTTTACCAGCCTTCGGCGAGATGTGCAGCGTTTTGCACCTCGGAGAGTCGGCTATTACGCTGGATACGTGTTTTAACGTATCGTTATTATGAACACCTAAACGTCGAAGCAACGGGATACAAAACCACGTGGAAAGAGTACGGAGCGTGCAGCTTGCCTTCTAAATGCGAGAAAATTGTTCTCCATTTGTATGACACTTCTACTAATTTTGAAGAACAGCTGGTTTCCATCACAGTTTTTGTATCCATTGGCCGCATTCTAATCCAAGGCAAGAAATATCAAGAATGGAGCACGGCTATATTTCCGGTCCTTTTGGAAATTGTTAATAATATCCAATCAGTTCATTCATCTGAGGACAAAGCACTCTTCACATCATCATTATACAATTTTTTAACCATTCAATTATCTTTGTTACGGAAAACGAGATTCCCGTCTTAGGCAACACAAGAAAACGTACAGATAATTCTGATTGCTCTGAGAACTCGGCAGAAACACAGCTGGAAACACCCAGTATGATGAACGCGACGTCGATCTTTGAACCTCTATCAGTTTCACCGAATCGGTTAAGTACTATTTCAGCCCTGAGAGACACTGTTGGGTCTTTAGAAGCTGAATTCAATCAGTTCAATATTATAAGCTTGGGTGACATTCAACAATTGAAGGACAAAATAGTTAATCATGACAATCTCCTGAAAGTACAAAGGAAGACAATAGATGACATCGCTGTCGACCTCTCATCACAGGTTAAATGCTTAAATGATGACCTGAAACAACAATCGGTACTAATTAAGAAACTCCAAGAGGAGAATCGATCGCTTCAAAAGAAAAACGCCAAACTGTCATCAACAAATGTGGATTTACTTGGAAAACAAAGTGAACTAGAGAAAGAAGTGACCTTTCCCAAAGAACAAGTAGAGGCTCTGTGGCGGAAACCGTTAGTTGAATTAACTCCCAAACCACAAATCAAATCTGATCAGGAATGTCGCCAAAACTTAAGTGATGACCTGAAACAACAATCGGTACTAATTAAGAAACTCCAAGAGGAGAATCAAACCCTTCAAACGAAAAACGCCAAACTGTCTGAAACAAATGTGGATTAACTTGGAAAACAAAGTCAACTAGAGAAAGAAGTGGCCTTTCTCAAAGAACAAGTAGAGGCTCTGTGGTGGAAACCGTTAGTTGAATTAACTCCCAAACCACAAATCAAATCTGATCAGGAATGCCGCCAAAACTTAAGTGATGACCTGAAACAACAATCGGTACTAATTAAGAAACTCCAAGGGGAGAACCAATCGCTTCAAACGAAAAACGCCAACCTGTCAGAAACAAATGTGGATTTACTTGGAAAACAAAGTCAACTAGACAAAGAAGTGGCCTTTCTCAAAGAACAAGTAGAGGCTCTGTGACGGAAACCGTTAGTTGAATTAATCCCAAACCACAAATCAAATTTGATCAGGAATGCCGCCAAAACATCACAGAGGAATTTATCGAATCACAGGAATCGAAATTTACAGACGAAGATCTACTCCTGGTAAACTTACCCACCCAAAATCGTTTCGCCTTTCTCCAGGATTCGGATACACAGAAGAAAGAGGTCTAACAAGATTTCTTATCAAATGCAAAAGACAACCCGTCTTCGATTAAAACAAATGGAAACAGTACCGACAAATTACCTCCACCTATTACCAATGCAAATCAGGCTGTGTTTTTTGTGTGACTCTAATGAATAATTCTGGAATACAAAGAAAATGTTCCCACCTATTCAAGAAGTAAAATATTTTTGGTGTCCAAAGATTGAGAATGCAAGAGCGACGTTACAAAATGACATTTATAATGTCCCTCAACTACTTTGCATTCATACTGGAACAAATGACCTGTCCTTTACATATATCCACAGATGAATTTATCTCTATCTTTCTACACTGATTACTGAAGGTGCTACGAAATTTTCAACTAGCAAAATAATTTATTCTACACTTCTTCCACACGCAGATGTACCGATTCCAACAATACTCAGAATAAACGAACAGTTAATTGCTGAATGCTCCAGATTACCAAATGTACATCTAATCAACCATGCTAATCATTTTCCCGAAGGACCTGACGTATTACATGACGCTAAGCATATAAAAAGACGACGCATTGGTTTATTTGCTGCAAACCTGATAGATGCTATTCGTGGCAGAGCTAGACAGCCCCTATACTCTTCCAAGTCTCCCAACCATTTTCTTAGGTCACCGCGTCGGCAACGACCAGCTCATAAGGAAATATATCTAAGTTATAGTGATGCATTACGAAATAAACGAGCTGGAGGTCAACTCCCTTACAGTCAGCCACAGCAACAACTCCAACAAAAAGCATTATGTGGGTTTCAACAGTACCAAGCACATTGTCCAGATAATCCTCAGCTGCAACAATTCCAGCAACCACCATTGTTAGAGTACCAATATCAGCAATCACTAACATCAAGGAGAGCAGATCAGTCATTCATATCCCGAAAAAATGATCCAACACGCAACAAATCTGACACTAGTAAAGAATTGGGTGTAGAAATCCCCAAAGAACTAATATCATTTTTAAAATTTATTAAATCATTTATTTAGTTTTAAGTTTTACATTTTATACTAGGATGCGATTAACAAGCCAATTATTTCTAAATACATGTATTTGACAAATTATTTGACTAACTTAGGCCAATTGTCCTTTTTTGCATGGAATATTTTTCTAAATCTTTAGGGAACAAAAGAAAAATTCTGAATTTTTAAGCATGGTTAATGGTTTTGATTTCATAATTCTTACTGAGACTTGGACATGCTCAGATGTCGAGGTAGCAGGGTATAGGTCTTTTATTCAGGATGCTACTATATCGAAAAATGGTGGTAGGAACTCTGGAGGAATCGATTTGCTATACAATGAATTAATGGATATTAATTATTAGTTAATTAATGAATTAATGAACTCTCGTAATTATTTTGTAAATATTCAATTAGTAAAATTTATTCTTTCATGCTTAGATCTCCGCAATAATCGAATATTATCAATCCAGACTGATGTATCTTAATTGAACTTTCGCTTTCTTTATTATATTATTGTTACTTCATTTTGTTATGTTGTAATGCTTTTGCAATACTGTAAGGATTTATAGTCATGCAAATAAAGCTACTCGTTCTTGTGCTCCCCCAAGGTAGGGTACCCCACCCTCTTCCTCGTTATAAACTTGTGCGAAAGGTGAATCCTTACGATATCCCTCGAGACATCAGATGTGGCCACTTGCAGTAAAATTGCTTCGCAAAGAGACAAAAATTGCATTTCGTCCATCTCGAAACTAACCTGCATTCCACAACATTAGAGCTTCTTGTATCCATCATATGTCAAATGAAATAGCTGTGTTTATGAATAAATTAAGTGAATAAATGGTTGCTTTGAATGTTATTTGAATAACGTAGTCACGCGCTGTGTAAGAAGCGTTGAAATGAGGTATGCACAAAAAGGTTTTAGAAATCGGGAGCAAAAATTAAATGATAACTTGAGACAGCAATCGAACCATTAACCAAACAAAAAGTGATAGTGATGCTTTATGACACCTTCTTGCAAGCTGCAAATAATAAGTACAAAACATTTTACAAAGCTTGGTTTGTCGAAACCAATAGTCCTCATGCATATTTACGTCGACAGACTTACTAATTTTACCTCCAAGCCTCGCTTTCCAAGTTTAAATCTGTGACAATCTTATAAATGTACTTTCAAAGGAGCAAATATGAAATAATACCCACTCAAAACAACGTGAACTTGTCAAAGTTCAGCAAGTAATTTCGTACAAACGAGGCTTGGACGTGAAGTTTGAGCTGGTGACGTCATCATGCACAAGGCCTGTTGCCAGGAAAATATAGCAGGGAAACTTGTTGAAAGTACTTAAGCCCACCATTTTTTATTACTCTAACAACAAGTGTTATTCGGATTTACTTTCTATAATATTGACCTACATGTAATAGTATGCCAAGAAAAGATGTCTTCTGTTCATTTAAGTTAAAGTGTTTGGTGTTCAATCAAGCTAATCTTCAGCAAAGGACAAAAATTTGGAGGGTTCATGCGTACGACTTAGATATATATTAAGACAACTGCTTACTTTTTGTTCATTCCAGCGACGTCAATACCAACAACAGCAGCACTACAAACAACCATGCCAGTTGGAACAACGACAACAGTACTCTCAGGTAAGACTGTTAATTGTTGCCGCCAAGTAATTGTGAGAGTGTGTGGTAGATATTCCTTGCAGGGTGTGGGGGACTGTTAGTAAATGAATTTCTTGTCCTGTACCTTTAATGTTCATTGAGTTTGGTTCACACGTTTAGTTCTCGCGGAAGAAGGTAGAACCAATCAGAATCCGTCTACTGCGCATATATATATATATATATTTTTTTTTTTGGGGGGGGGGGGAGACTAGAGAGAACCGGTTTGTCACTAGGAGAAGACTATCAGATTTCAAACACATATGGGCCGCTTCTGTACTCCACACTTGAATTTTCAGACGTTAATTTTCCATTACCAAGATGGAAACACGCCTTTTGAGACTTCGAAATGGAAAGGAAAACTTCTTAAGAAGAATTGTATGCCTTTGAAGTGGCAGTTAGAGAGCTGTAAACGATGAAATCTTCCTTTGAGGATTAGCATCCGATTATCACAAAGTGAGGACATGTCTTCCTTCATACTCGAAGCGCGAAGCGGCAGGCTTTTTAAGAATTTTCAAGCATTCCTTCGAAAAGTACGGTAAAGAAAATATCACTTTTGTATGTCCATTTACTTTGTAAGAAACATTTCATAGCCTGCTTCTTTGTGTTATCAATGGTGTTTGAGAAATATTTAGAAAACTCGGCCACAGCACATTCGGTCGAGCAATTGTGCGAGAAATTCTTCGACATGTGCTGATCAAATTTGCTTGCGTTCCGATAGTTTCCTCGATGCGATAATTTAACTTGTTTTGCTCTTGAGACTAAACTAATAGATATTTGACTAAAACATTCAACTGAGAGAATTCGTTGTCCTTTTTCCGGTGTTTGTTGTTTTAAGAATTGGAAAGCGATCTTTTGAAAAGAAAACCAGATTTGCATTTCGAATAGTTAATTTTATTAGTTTTATTTTGTAATTTGTACGTTCGCGTTGAAACGAGTCTTAACTCAACCGTGTAATGTGGGACCAGTGATGGCGCAGTGGTGAGAGCACTCGCCTCCCACCAATGTAGCCCGGGTTCTATTCCCGGACTCGGCGTCATATGTGGGTTGAGTTTGTTGTTGGTTCTCGTCCTTGCTGCGAGGGTTTTTCTCTGGGTACTCCGTTTTTCCTCACTCCATAAAAACCAACATTTCCAAATTCCAATTCCATCCGGAAACAGTGGAAGTAAGATCCATCTCGTGGATTCCACTGAAATCCCTATTTATTTATTTATTTATTTATTTATTTATTTATTTTATTTAAGTTACTACACTACTGCTACTACTACTACTACTACTACTACTACTACTACTACTACTACTACTACTACTACTACTACTACTACTACTTCTTTGTTACGCATGCGCATGAGTATAGGCTGCTGGGAGTCTCTTGTTAATTAAATGTTTTCGTGATGTTTTTGCCTTTGAGCATACAAAACGGAGACGGAAAAGACGTATGCATCGCAAACGCACCATGATGTTGCATGATTTTTCTCAGCAAAGGTAAAAGGGCAGGCATCGGAGACGTGCCTTATGCCGTTATAGTTTTCTATGCACTGGTAAACGTTTTAGAGGTTAATGGAAAATAAAACGAAAATTTCTATTATTTCGCAGCAATCACTTCAACGACGAGTTCCTCGCATGTGCAATTTACTGCTTCATATCCCGGTAAGAAGACAATTCCTGTTTTCTCTTTACGATTTGAAGGAAAATGAAAGGATCGACCAGAAATCGGCCGTAGCTTTCAAATCACCACATGAATCAGTAAAGCTTCTGCGTACTACACTCACACACAAACTGGACACAATAATTAAAACTAGATAATGGTTTTCGCACATAAATTGAGCATAGCGAAACAGAAAAGCACCAATTTTTTTGGAAAAGTTCGCAGTAAATTTTTCACCGAAAGGGGTGAAACTTGGATTTGAATTTATGGAGTTTGCTGCTTTGCAATGGTTATTCCCTACAGATATATTAACCTCTGAAATTTATCGACAAAGTATGTCAATATTAATCTCATGACACGCAGATAGCTGCTCACTTGAGCCTTCGTTTGTCACGCAATCCTCCCCCCAGTAAAACGAACATCTGCAGTTTATAGAATGTAAACAATGTTCAAAAAACCATTCTATGGTGGGTGTCCACGGTTCTACCACGGTTACTACTATATAAGAGATCTGGTGGCTCGTGTTACAGGTTAACACGGTTCCTGTTACGATGGTCAAACATAGCCTCCTTTGGGCTTATTTATTGCCATTTTGGTACAAAATTTACCTCTACAGTTTACTAATGCAAGAAGACAGCGAAAGAGTTCAAGGAAAACGGGACGAAGAGGTTTCTCATGGCAAAAAAAAAATGTGCATCAAAGTCATCGCACATGGCGATTACGCAACCAAGCGCGGATTTACACAGATATCTGGTTGACAAATTGAATCCACCAACGGCCACATCTAAACCAGCACTCTCTGAAGCGATAGATTTGTCCCTTTACCAGCCTTCGGCGAGATGTGCAGCGTTTTGCACCTCGGAAAGTCGGCTATTACGCTGGATACGTGTTTTTACATATCGTTATTATGAACACCTAAACGGGGAAGCAACGGGATACAAAACCATGTGAAAAGAGTACGGAGCGTGCAGCTCGCCTTCTAAATGCGAGAAAATTGTTCTCCATTTGTATGACACTTCTACTAATTCTGAAGAACAGCTGGTTTCCATCACAGTTTTTGTATCGACTGGCCGCATTCTTATCCAAGGAAAGAAATTTCCGGTCCTTTTGGAAATTGTTAATAATATCCAATCAGTTTATTCATCTGAGGACAAAGCACTCTTCACATCATCATTATACAATTTTTTAACCATTCAATTATCTTTGTTACGGAAAACGAGATTCCCGTCTTAGGCGACACAAGAAAACATACAGATAATTCTGATTGCTCTGAGAACTCGGCAGAAACACAGCTGGAAACACCCAGTATGATGAACGCGACGGCGATCTTTGAACCTCTATCAGTTTCACCGAATCGGTTGAATACTATTTCAGACCTGAGAGACACTGTTGGGTCTTTAGAAGCTGAATTCACTCAGTTCAATATTATAACCTCGGGTGACATTCAACAATTGAAGGACAAAATAGTTAAACATGACAATCTCCTGAAAGTACAAAGGGAGACAATAGATGACATCGCTGTCGACCTCTCGTCACAGGTTAAATGCTTAAGTGATGACCTGAAACAACAATCGGTACTAATTAAGAAACTCCAAGAGGAGAATCAATCGCTTTAAAAGAAAAACGCCAAACTGTAAGAAACAAATGTGGATTTACTTGGAAAACAAAGTCAACTAGAGAAAGAATTGGCCTTTCTCAAAAAACAAGTAGAGGCTCTGTGGCGGAAAGCGTTAGTTGAATTAACTCCCAAACCACAAATCAAATCTGATCAGGAATGCCGCCAAAACATCACGGACGAATTTATGGAATCACAGGAATCGAAATTTACAGACGAAGATCTACTCCTGGTAAACTTGCCCACCCAAAATCGTTTCGCCATTCTCTAGGATTCGGATACACAGAAGAAAGAGGTGGAACTACATTCCTTACCAAATGCAAAAGACAACCCGTCTTCGATTAATACAAATGGAAACATTACCGACAAATTACCTCTACCTATTACCAATGCAAATCATGCTGTGTTTTTGTGTGCCTCTAATGGAAAATTCTTGAATACAACGAATTAACTTTAGATAGTTACTTTTTTGATATGATCAATGATTTGCGAAAACAGCCTCGAATAATAAATTTATTGGATGATAAACGTGGCGTTATGGAAACATAGCCAGTTAAATATTGGCCAGTTAAATTAAGACATTATTCAAACGAAAAAACAAAGTGGATTTACGAAAAGGAAGATGAACCAAACGTAAAATCGTTTTTACAGGAAACTTTTGCCACCGAAAAAAGCCAACAAAGCTTTAGGACTGCAATAAGTCCTTATAGTGAATTTGCGCTAACATCCATTATTTCATTGAAACATTTTTTTTCTTGATTTCCTTATCATTTGTGTAGTAAATAGATTTGAGTTGTTTTAAATAAAGCAGCTTTAATGATGATGATGATTTGATGTAACCTTAATGCGTTTTGTTATTATTAAATTTATTTGAACTTAAACAAAGTGCGGGTTTATTGTTTTAGCGCGCGCATGAAATTGGTTGCTTTGTTTGTTTTTCAAAGGTGCTAATTTTTCATGCAAATTTAGTTCAGTGTAAGTTCGCATAATTAAAAGTTTGAACTTTGAAGTCACCGGTAAAGAAATTAAAACTTCAAGTGGGTGATGGCTGGCAAACTGAAAAGCAACATAGAGTCTAGCGATGAAGCGGTTATAAGAATGTTGCGGATCTTAGTAAAGTAGAAAGCGGTTTTTTATACTGTGCAATTTTATTGCTTCTAAACTTGAATGTTTCGCAACCCTCTTATAAGTTTTATATGGTTATAATATCGACCACAGCTTTGATGGTCTAGTAGTTAAGACACTGCGTTGTGGCCGAAGTAACCTAGGTTCCAGTCCTGGTCAAGGCATGTTGTTTTGCTCTATATGTCTGTAAAGTTATCTGTGTCAGTTGTGTTTTGTTTTGAAGTGAGTTGGAAAAGAGCGGGCAAGTTTGGGCCGGTCTATTGTTTTCTATTGTTTCAGAATAACACAAACGGAATAGGTGTAGGTATTGTCAGTTTATTACATATGCAGGAAATCCAAATTAGTATACAACAAGACAAAAGGAATAGGTAGTTGACGTCATGAAAAGACATTCCGTTTATTAATATTCATTTATTAAAACAGGGAAATCCAAATTAGTATGCAGGAATGCATATTGTGACGTCATTGACTAGGCATAGCCAATGAGGGGAACGCATACGGAACGCAAAGGGAACGCAGGAACGAGGTTAAATCTAATCACTAAATAACCGTGTTCACTGTTGTGATAAAATGATAGGGGTACAGGAAGGGTACAGGAGGGGTACAGGAGGGGTACAGGAAGGGTACAGGAGGGGTACAGGAAGGGTACAGGAGGGGTACAGAATGGGTACAGGAGGGGTACAGGCAGGGTACAGAAAGGGTGCAGGAGTTTTCACTACCACCACCACCATCACCACCACCACAATTCTATTATTTTCACCACCACCACCACCACCATCACAATTCTATTGTTTTCGCTACCACCATAATTCTATATTTTCTCCTCCTCCTCCTCATCCTCCTCCTCGTCCTCCTCCGCCTCCTCCTCCCCCTCCACCTTCTCTTCCTCCACAATTCTATTGTTTTCTCCTCCTCCTCCTCCTCCTCCAACACCTCCTCCTCCTCCTCCTCCTCCTCCACATCCTCCTCCACCACCTCCTCCTCCTCCTCCCCCGCCTCCTCCTCCGCCTCCTCCTCCTCCTCCTCCTCCTCCTCCTCCTCAAGGATGACCAGTTAAAAGAGAAGGCTCTTCACGCTTTTTTCAGTCTAAGAAAACATACAAATTTAGTAAATTGTCCCCATTCCTGGCAAGTAAAATCTTTGACACGATGATCACCCCAGTTTTGACATATAATAGCGAAGTATGGGGTGTGTACGCAAAACCGGATTTTAAGTCTTGGGACAGTTCGTAGATTGAAAAAAATCATTTACAATTCTGCAAGGGTTATCTAGAGGTAAGCAATAAGGCATCAAATGTGGCATGAAGAGCTGAACTTGGTAGGTTTCCTCTTATTATAGCTATTAATCAGAAAATAATTAATTATTCCTTATACCATAAAAGTAAGAACAATAACTCTATTGTTAAACAGATCTTTTTAATGTCTGCAGATCTTCACTGTTCTGGTAAAAGTAACTTCTACTCTAATCTTATAAGGATATCCGAATTCTATAATTTGCTCGATTTTGACCCTATTTTCTTAACTGACACTAAAATCAAACATTATGTAAACTTAATGCAACAAAAATATATCCTATATTGGCGACATACCATTCAACACTCTAAGAAACTTGAATTCTATAAAATCTTTAAGAATGAATATACGCCTTCTCATTACTTAGACCTTACAAGGAAATAAAATGACAGAAAACAATTAGTAAATTTCGTATAAGTAATCATAAATTAATGATTGAAATTGGTAGATATGAACAAATCACGAGAGATGATAGATTGTGCCCTACTTGTGGATGTAATGAAATTGAAGATGAAATTCACTTCCTTTTTCAATGTCCTAAATACTCCATTCTTAGGGACAAATTTTACAGGAAAATAGGGTATCACCTACCAAATATAAAACAGTTATCTCCATCGGAAGTTAATTAATGAATTAATGAATATTAATTATTAGTTAATTAATGAATTAATGAACTGTCGTAATTATTTTGTAAATATTCAATTAGTAAAATTCATTCTTTCATGCTTAGATCTCCGCAATAATCAAATATTATCAATCCAGACTGATGTATCTTAATTGAACTTTCCCCTTCTTTATTATATTATTGTTATTTCATTTTGTTATGTTGTACTGCTTTTGCAATACTGTAAGGATTTATAGTCATGCAAATAAAGCTACTTGTTCTTGTGCTCCCCCAAGGTAGGGTACCCCACCCTCTTCCTCGTTCTAAACTAGTGCGAAAGGTGAATCCTTACGATATCCCTCGAGACATCAGATGTGGCCACTTGCAGTAAAATTGCTTCGCAAAGAGACAAAAATTGCACTTCGTCCATCTCGAAACTAACCTGCATTCCACAACATTAGAGCTTCTTGTATCCATCATATGTCAAATGAAATAGCTGTGTTTATGAATAAATTAAGTGAATTAATGGTTGCTTTGAATGTTATCTGAATAATGTGGTCTCGCGCTGTGTAAGAAGCGTTGAAATGAGGTATGCACAAAAAGGTTTTAGAAATCGGGAGCAAAAATTAAATGATAACTTGAGACAGCAATCGAACCATTAACCAAACAAAAAGTGATAGTGATGCTTTATGACACCTTCTTGCAAGCTGCAAATAATAAGTACGAAACATTTTACCAAGCTTGGTTTGTGAAAACCAATAGTTCTCATGCATATTTACGTCGACAGACTTACTAATGTTACCTTCAAGCCTCGCTTTCCAAGTTTAAACCTGTGACAATCTTATAAATGTACTCTCAAAGGAGCAAATATGAAATAATAACCACTCAAAACAACGTGAACTTGTCAAAGTTCAGCAAGTAATTTCGTACAAACGAGGCTTGGACGTGAAGTTTGAGCTGGTGACGTCATCATGCACAAGGCCTGCTGCCAGAAAAATATAGCAGGGAAACTTGTTGAAAGTACTTAAGCCAACCATTTTTTATTACTCTAACAACAAGTGTTATTCGGATTTACTTTCTATAATATTGACCTACATGTAATAGTATGCCAGGAAAAGATGTCTTCTGTTCATTTAAGTTAAAGTGTTTCGCGTTCAATCAAGCTAATCTTCAGCAAAGGACTATAATTTGGAGGAAAAGGGGAAAAAGGCGCCTTGAAACAGAACATAAATTTGGTGTCAAAAAGGGTTCATGCGTACGACTTAGATATATATTAAGACAACTGCTTACTTTTTGTTCATTCCAGTGACGTCAATACCAATGACAGCAGCACTACAAACAACCATGCCAGTTGGAACAACGACAAAAGTACTCCCAGGTAAGACTGTTAATTGTTGCCACCAAGTATCGCCTCTCCTATCGAGTCCAGGAACAGCGACCGTTTTTCACCTTGTCCATTATCTTGTAAGCATTCAAATGGTTGTTCTTGAAGCAGTCGGCGTACGTATTTGACGAACCCCGCGTACACCGTTTCGTTATCTATGTGAATGTGAAACTCGTAAAATTGACTGTATCCGACCGGGGTAACCCTCGCATCCCGGATGTACGATCCAGTTAATGCGCGTAAAAGGCCACGACAGTACTCACCTATCTTGGAACATGTGGGTCGATACCCAGTACTCAATAATATATATAGATAGGCTTAGCCTAACAGCGGAGCTCTCTGAACAGAAACGATAATGATAAGCTTAACTTAGGTGAAAGGTCAGAAGCACAAGAAAAATTAGAATTAAGATTGACGACCAGACTATTTTTCAATTTTAGCAATTCTCAAAAACAGTAAGCGTATAACGCGACCGTCTGCACAGTACATTTAGACTGCACAAATTACACAATAGCTCACAAAACAACATTTTCTCGGTCTAGAATAACTAGTATGACTAATTTCCGAATAAAATACATCTGTTGCGTCTGGAAAATTACCCGAAAAACTGATTTGGAAATGATGAGTTGCCAGTAGCTCAATTATGAGTCACAAGCTTCACAAATATTCGGATGACACCACAAAGCAGAAAATTTCTGTTCGGTCATTCGGGAGAAATCAATTTGCAACTGTGTTGTGATGTCATTCCTTATGTCCCTTACAGTGGCCCGAGAGTTGTGGAAAGTTGCCTTATTTCGAAAAACACATATACCATAAGTATGGTCTTAATGAAAAAGCGCGCTCGCATGTCATTCTCATCGTAAGCAGAAGTCCATAGGTAAAAGAAAATAGTCTTAACATTAACTAAAAACTTAGTATTGAGTAGTGCCGATAGGGTGGGAGTGAAAACACCCCACAACCCTTCCACAGGTTCAAATTTTAATCTAGCTTGGAAAGGCGTGGTAACCAGTTATCCGGTTTCAAATTTGCATTTATTTACCATTGCTAGACCAGACACCCAAGATTCGCATTCTTGACACCAACGTCAGGCCATAAGGATTGTCCGCATGTGAGCACCAAGCTCCTAACCTCATGACATTTAATTTAGTCCCTGTACCTGTCTCGTATTTGTGAAGTGAGGTAAACAATTTGTCTAAAGAAAAAATGTACTTCACAAAACATGTGGAGTCATCGCATATTGGCGAATTTTAAAATGCTTTCCTCAGGCTTCTGGAAGGAGAAAACCTTCAATAGTATCATCCTTTCTTACACTGGTAGCCAAAATATCTGCGCATAAAACGTACAAAAGTGGAGACTGGGGATCTCCCTGCCTCACCCCCGACTTGAGTGGAATTTCTTTGGTCAAAAAACGATTAGCTATAATTTTCATATTTGCTTGACAGTGAGTGTCACGCAAGAGAAATAAATAAATTCTCGAAAATCGTCCTACCTGGGACGGAACAAGTTTGATCTTCTTGAATAATCGAGGGTAACACTTTTGAAAATCTGTTTGTAAGAGCTTTTGAACAAATGTTGTAATCAACATCGAGTAGCGAAATGGCGGGGTCACCAATTTTTTTAGGTTTTTCCTATCATCTTTCTTGTAAAGTAACCTAGTCACGCCTCCTTGCATTGAATCACTGAAAGAATTATTTTCCAAACTAAATAAGGCCAAAAAGATCCCAGAATTTAGCGTAAAATTCTTGAGGTAATCCGTCTGAACCGGGGGGTTTCCCTGAAGAAAGTCCACGCATTGCGTGGGTAATTTTAGCCAAAGATAAAACTCATTCTTCGCAGGATAAAATTTCGCTCGTTTGTTCAAAAATTCGGTTTGGACTGTTAAATTAACAGGTTCTTGCAAGTACAAATTACGGTAAAAATCGAAATGAGCCGGAGTCTTGTTAAAAGACTTTAACACCGGCGGAGTTATAAATAGAATGAACAGTATTTTTCTGAGCCGTGTTGCTTCGAGCGTAAAAAAAGAATTTGCTAGGTTTTTCACCTTCTTCAAGCCATTTGACTCTGCTACGAATTTGGTTTCCTCTCATTTGGGATAAATTAACGGCTCGAATTTCTCTTTCGAGCGTTTCTATGGTGGTTTTCGCTAAGTTATCTCCTTTAATAAGAGCCCGTTTTGCTTCGATCAAAGAAATTATGGTTGCGTGGCCTTACGGGATTAAATATGCGTTGTTTACTTCGACCAAAATCTATAGCAACTAATGTTATAAATTCTTTAAGAAAATCCCACCAAGCTTGAATGGAATTAAATGCTTTCCGGTACAATACATGTTTCTTAATAATTTCTGAGATCATATCGTAAATATTAAATTCTAAATTTAGCCTCCAAAGTCCTGGTCCACGAGAAAATGCATTATGCAAATTGCCGATAAATCAACAGAATCATGATCGGAAAAAACACAAAGCAAAATTTCACATTTTAGAAAGGAATCATACAAGTCCTGAGCAATAAAAAAATTATCCAAACGTGTACCGATAGTTTTATCCGCGTTAAACCATGTGCTTTGTATTTTTCAGTCGGCCGTGTTTTTTTTTTTGCGCCAGATATCAATAAACGATGAACACTTGTGCAGATCTTTCAAATCCGTGGAAATTGTAAGATTTCCTCCAAACTTATCAGAAACACTTTCAATGCAGTTAAAATCGCCACCAATAATTTTAAAAGAGTTCTGAAAAAATATTCATGAATTGTATCATAAAAGCATTTTCGTTCACTTGGATTCGTGGGTGCAAAATTAATTTTGGTGTCGTCGAGTTCAGTTAAAACACTACCATTTCTACCAGAAGAATCTCTTTTTCCATTGTAAACATTTGAAATCAGTATTTTTAGCTACAAGAATGGCAACGCCGCCTTCTTTACCAAGAGCGGGCGACCAGAAACTTTTACCGCGCCATTTAGCTGTCAGAGAATTTATCACATTTTGACTTGTCGCTAAAGTTTCTTGTAAACAAATAAAATCAGAACGGGAGTTTTTCGCAAAATCAAAAACAGAGCGTTGTTTGGCTTCATTGCCAAAACCACGGATATTCAAAGATGTAAATTTAGCTCTGAATGTAAAAAGTTGGAGAAAATTATTCTGGTAAAATTAAGCTTACATAGGCTTAACTAATTAGCTTAAGCAATTTTTGCAAATCACATTTAGACAGTTACTTGCTTTTCTGTTTATGTTTGTTTGTCCGATATCCAGTGTTTTTCCTCTTCGGCAAAGGTTGTTCGCCGTCATATTCAGAACGTTCGCGAGTTTTAGGGTCCGTTTTCTTTGCTTCAGGAATTGGCGTATCTTGTTTGTCTTTTTCCGTGATTTTTCCATTGACGCCGGTACAGGTTGTGTTGGTTTTGGCGCGGAGGCAAGCTTTTGCGAACTGCCCTGTTTGTAGCCGCGGGGAAGCGCGCGAAAAACAAAACCCCGTTCCCAGTTCCTCTCTCTTCATATACGTCATCATCGATGATGACGTAACGGGTGGACAGACGTGCACACGGACCGACGCGCCCGCGAAACATTCCGCTAGCCATGACCATGAAAAATGACGGGACGGTTCTATGAGTATGGGGCTGCGCAGCCGAGCCTTCGGCTCGGCGAGTGCTCCGCTATTAATAACATTAAGGAATGATTGAATCATATCGAAACTTGGTCTCGAAAGGTGGGTCCTTTCGATACCGCTTCAGTGAAGACTTGAGATGTGGCCACTTTCGGCAAAACGCTTCGGAAACTCTTATTTTTTTTTATATTCCGCATCAACCCCGAGTCCCTCGTTTATTCATTTTTTTTTTCGGGGATCATTTTCTTAATCTGTGAGCATATGAGAAGGAGAATCTCTAAATCACATATCGATATCGTCGCTTAGTTTTTGTTTTTAATTTCTCAAAAAGAAAATAAAAAGAAATAAAAAAAATGTTTTGTAATACTTTTGTAAATTGAAAACTATCATTTTCTATGTAGAGAATATTGAAGCAGTTAAGTAACACGACGGGAGATTAAAAGTTACGTCAATTTTGACCTCATAAGAGTAAAAAAACAAATAGATAATAAAACGTTTACCTCCCCTGAAAGAAGGCTCTCCAGCAAGTGATGTTATTTAAGGAGGCTCGCAACAGGTTTCTTTTTCGCCGTGGGGTGTACGTTTTACAATCAAAATTTCGCAGGGAAGACATGATTCGATTTTTTTAAAGTATTGAAAATCACGCGAAAAGCAACAAAAACTTTGGAATTGTTCTTCGTGCAATTTTCTATGCTGATTGTTATTATAATTTCAACCCGTGAGGTATGTTTGAGTCTTTGACGTCACTTTCTCCCATTCGCAACCAAGCCTTGGAACAAGGTTGATTAATGGCGGCCGTAAATTCTCGGAAATAAATGTTAAAATAAAATAACTTCTGATGTTCGTAATGGATTGAAATTAGGTAAGATGAGTAAGAAAGTACAATAGTACACGAAAATGTAAAAAATGAAAATCACAAATTTGATCATAGGGGCACTTTAAACAATGTTGTTTCTCTTTCCCGTTGAAAGATCTTTGATGATAACGGAGACTTATTAAAGTGCATTTAACTCATTGGATGGCCACGATTTCAAGACGTTTCTGTTTTTAAACTGTTGCGAGCCTCCTTATCTGCTTTTTTGCCATTCTTTCGGAATACGTGAGAAGACGTGATTAAAATTCGCTGGTAGATCGGATTTCCCATCATGTTCAGCTCTGGCTGCCTTATATATATATATATATATATATATATATATATATATATACACCCGTTTGCAAAAAAATGACATTTTTAAAAAATAGAAACATATAAATAGCTATTGTGTTCGCATCACAAATGTGATGACAGGCGGTAGATACCTTTTCGGCGTCTGTTAATCTGCAGCATTGTTCACGGAAAACATTATTGAATAATTTTACAGATTAAATTATTCAATGCCTGAATATAAAAAATAGGTCCGCAATGCGAACTTGTGGGGGCTTCTATTAGAATCATTGATCAAAATATCATTGTTCAAATAACTGGAATTAGTAATAGTAATTGGGCTGAGTGGAGTAGACTTCAGGGAGTAATTGGGCGAGTAATTCCAAATCAGCCGACCACTTAGTGCGAGGACAATTTGAAATTACGAGAACGATTACCCTGATTTGTACGACATGAAGTTCAATTACTAATTAATCGCATCAATGACAAAATTCGAGATTAGAGAGTCTATGTGAAGTTTTTTGTACTATTCAATTGCAAAAAGTTGTAATCGGATAGCTGTAATTGGACAGCCATGTGCACTAATAACATAACAAATAGGCACATCATCGTGTATAAAAGGAGTGGTTAAATTGTTGGGAACAACTTGAAGTGGATGTAAAAAACTGCGATTATAGTTAAAGTAATTAACAGAGAGCTCATCATCGTCACCAGTCCTAAATTAGGAGTGTCAGTAAAATGGCCATTAGGAGTTGGGTGTTTAAAGTTATTTTTTTTTTTGTTTTTATTTGTTCAATTCCAACTTCGGCTAGAAAGTAGATGAAATGTTCCAACTTCGATTCCCGGGGTGCACAACGTTGTTCTGCAGACGCTCGTGAAATTGTTTCTATTACGGTTGTTTTTCTCTTGCAAACATGCAAACATTTAGCAAGGGCCAATCTTGAATAGGCCCTGAAATTGCCCGTTCCGAACTTTATATGAGGACTGGGGACGATGTTTTAAATTATAATTCAATTAAAAATTGGAGGCTATCACAAGAAATATCACATTAAAATTAGTCTGTTTACCAAGTTTTGGGGTTGTTCAATAATTGAACAATCCCAATTGTAGTTTATCTGAGGAAAAACCTCTTGAAGTGAATTTTGAAGAGACATAAATGGGCCATTATTAGATGCCATAAACACACTTCCTGTTAATGAATTGTATTGTAATTGAATGCACTTCCTCAAAAATTGAAACAATAACTGGCATATCAGTTAAGAGCAAATAATCATTTGTTCGCACATAATATCTTACAGAAGTGTACAGGTTATTTCCAATAACCAAAGTATTATTCAAAGTGGAAGAAGTCCACAAATTAGTCAAATTAATATTTTCTATATGATGGTAAATAATAGCAGTAAGTGACATTGGTACACATTGGTTACCAGCATTTTCTCCAAAAGAGCGATTTATTTCCTTGACTGAAGTGAGCACATACTGTTGTTGTTGGGTCAATGACATCAGATATTGTAGGGCCTGGATTTTCCTCCCCGTTACTCGCTTGTCTTATAATCAATGGAATATAAATATTGTAGAATGTCATTTGTGTGAACCAAAACTTCACTTCGTTCCACATTTTATATTGTCCATCAACTTGTTTCAACTTTGGTAAGTAAAACACATTCAAATAAAACATCATTAACATCATGTTTCAAAATCGTCCTCTCAGACGTGATAAGCCTGACTGCCGATCCTGGATCGATATTGTTCAACTGACATCCCCATAATCTTTTGAATCTTCAGGTACGGTTTTTAAAATATAGGTGACTGAGCAAGTGAAATGCGACTCAGTATTATTTCCAGTGTCAATATAAGGCCGTATTAGTATTGCTTTTCGGTGGCTATTTAAGTATCAAGCGTTCCTCAGTAAGCATGTTGGCTTGCGTAAGCGTATTAGCTTCCCTTGAATTGAAGTGCAACCTGCACAGTCTTCCAGCCAAACGAAATGTCGGCCTGTAGTGTGACCTCGAGAGCTGCTGTAACGATGAGTAACTACAGGAACAGCTGAAAATGTCAAAAACAACAAAACAGGCCTTTTTATCTCTAACGCAAATGCACCAAGATTTACGACGCATGAAAACAAATTGATACCGTATAGTACACCAGAACAAGCAATAACTTACCTTGAAAACTACAACGAAAATAAACGCCGTCAAATTCTATGAAAATAGACCAAACGCTTTATAAACGAAAACCACATCAATGCGACACGCCAACATGGCCGATTTCCACTCAGATCAACACAAGCCCACACAACCTCGTTCCCAGGCTCTCTCTACGAACTCCTCCCAGAAGACCATGCGATACACCATCACGTAAACCCACAAACATAAACCCACAAATCAGTCGATAGCATAGTGGGCGGCAAGCCCCCACAACAAATGAGCTGCAGACAATTTATTGACTCGAGCCTTTGCTTCTTTTGAGGCATTGCGGATAGCAACGATCTTCGTTGGAGACTGTGAAAAAATCACAGGGCTCTTAAAGCCATCTCGTTAATGCGAGAGAATGTAAGGTTAATAAACAACAACAACAACAACAAGAATTGGAAAAGTTGGGTGCCTTTAATAGGTAAATGTAGTAAAGACGTAATAGGTAATATGTGTAAAGCTGCTAAATGGTTTATTGAAGTTGAAAGATTGAAAATACCTGTAGGTCTAATCGTAGAGTTAGACATTGTAGTCATAGAGGACTTAAGGGCTCTTTTAGGATCCACCAAATCAATAAAAGTCATGAGCAACAAAATAATCACGAGTATGAATGTAAATAATTTTCATGTTAATTTAGCGTATTTGTTCAAAATAGTCTTCATTTTACAGCTGAGGGGAAACTTCAACTTGATTATATTAAGCGAATGAGCCGAGGCCAATTTGGTTGCTACGGGGGAAAATTATGAGGAGGGATGGGGGTGGCAAAACTACTTAGATTCAATCTATCTTTAGAGAGCCCTTTTACTTAGTTAATTTTCTATGTTTTGTATCAGTCACAGTATTTTAGTAGCAATGACTTGTATGGGATTACAATGGCGATTTTCTTATCAATCGAAATTTGGGAAAGATGTACGAAGGTTAAAAAATATTTACTATCTTTATTTATTGATATTTAAACAAAACTAAAACATATTGCAACGATTTTCATTTGGGATTAAAATTGATTTACTAGCAATGTTTTTAACAGCCAATTTATATGTGCAGTGTATATGTGGATGTATGAGACAAAACAAGAACTTTGTGCATGTGAATAAGTTCAGTAAAAAGACTTCAGTAAAAAAGGAATATTTTATCTAAATACTTCACTAAGGTAAACTATTGTAAAAAAGGCAAATGAAAATAATTTACTTGTCGCCTTTTCCGTCAACTAAAAAATTGTGTACCTTCGGGCAGAATGGTGTCTCTTGTAGGAATAGAGCTGGTGATTAGATTTCGTATCCTTTTATAGCTGAAGCTGTTTTCAAAACATCTCGGCTTAAAGAAGCCTTGGTAAAAACGACAAGCGACCTGGCCCCGAAAATTGCCGACATGAGACGTTCTGAACAGCGAGAAGCGGCTCGATTCCGCTTCCAAAATACGACAAATTACGACAGCGACTTTAGAAGGTTGTGCAATTTACCAATAAAAATTAAACATTATTGACCATATCGTTCATATCAACACCCGACAGCCAACGGTCTGTTTTAATGATCAATTTGTTATTGAAACGTCTACCAACCTCGTTCCCAAGGCGCCTATCTTCCTCTCTCTTGGATCGGACGTGCAGTTAGAGTACACCCTAGACTCCCGGTATACACATACATATCCGTGACCTTTGATTTTTGATTTTTTGGCGCAAATTGGTTTTAACAAGCTTAATAATTTTCCTTCGAGCATTTTTATTTTAAAAAGAGACTTTTCTTTTGATCTTGATGAAAAATTGCACTTTATCAAATAAAGACAAATAAGTGACAGGTCACGCGTGTGGTTTCCGTTCGAATTACACGCACCGGCTCCCCCGACGGTGTCAATTTGCGCGAGGGCAAAAGTAACGACCCTCCCCTCAGGTGAATGTCATTTTGTCTCTGTGACGCGGTCGCTAAGCTTTAGTATTCGAATTTCGTGGTTCAGCCGTTTGGATCGCGGACAATGTCGAAGCGAAGATGGCCAGAATCGCTCCAAAACGGAGCCCTTTTAGAGCCCGTGAAAGGGAATTTGGAAGCTAGCACGAATCGCACGGGTAGACATTTAACCTGCGGCCTCACTGGTGGCAATTCGGGGAGCTTGAGTTGAATTGTTTAGAATTTATTGGCTTTCGCGTGGCGAGGGTTCGCTCAGAGGTCTCCAGCCTTACCTTCTTTTATAGTGGATAGTGGGGCGAGTGACAAAAGTAATTGTAAAAATGCATTTAAACCGGTCAGGATACATCAAGAGACAATAAAGTAAAGCTGAGAAGACTTTAGTGTGTAATATTTTCGATTTTTCTATCGCTTATCAATTCCGTGACAAATCGTATTATTACCTAGTATATTTCATTACTGTGTACTGGATATCACGATTGGTCTGCCTGTGGGATCATCCAATTTAAATCTTTGATGTGTGCCACAACGCATCGGATAAATGTTTACGCTTATCCGCGTTTGTAGATCTTTATATATAAGATATAAACATCTAAGAATTTTACGGAGATTTTAAAGAAGAAAAGAACTGATCCATGACCTATGGTCGCTACAAATGTCTGTCATTGATCGATCAGAGTCCGTTCACGCATATTCATTGCTATTTTAAGACTTAAATTCAGTCAGGAAGTCAAGACAAAAAAGTACATATGCTTAGAATTCCTCTATTCCTCAAAGAAAGAATTAAGGAAATATATATTTTTCCAACGTTAATTTCATTTTTAAGACAGTTTTGAGATTCGCTCTTTCCTGTTCTTTATAATCTTCCGGAAACTGGACATTCCACAAAGATAACAAGGTATAATCCATCGGATCAACAAAAGCAAAGAAACTTTTGATAACTTAGACGTCAGATGTGGGTGGGCTGAAATATCTGTTTTCCGCTTAGTTGTCAATGCTTGTTAAAGGAAATATTTCACGCAGTTGTATGTTGTTATCGATATCGATGTGAAATGTTTTGGAAAGTGAAGCGGACATTGATTTTTCTTTTGTGGAGAGTTGAAAAAGAAATGGCTGCATAAGTTAATGTTATACATGAATGGGTTATTTGCGAATATATAGTAGTTCTGTCTTTTTTTATTCGAAAGTCGAGAGTTTTCTATTTCCGGTATCATGTGTTTAGTAACTATTAGAGATTAAATGGGTCTGCTTTAAACCTCAAAATATAGTGTTGACAGTGTCTTCTTAACGACCCCCGGGGTCACGACCGCAGTAAAATTTCGTAAAATATTCTATTAAGATCCAAGTCTTATGCGATAGTCATATATTGGAATAGTGTGATCTTGCAATTGTTTTTTAATAGCTCCTCAGAGTTTATTCCGCGTGTAAGTGTAATGTGTTTCTCGGAGCTAGGCAGTATCTCCATTGTCAGAAGTATAGCATCATTACATCCGGTTTGAAATATTTGAATCTCCAGCATGATAGCTGTACACTCTTTATCAAGTTTCCTGGAAAGTGACATCATGAAACTTAGCGCCCCAATTTCTCAAATTATAAAATTTGTACTAAAGTAATCAAACATGCGGGATTCCTGACCGCAGTATTTTTCCAAACCTTTTTCTGATCCGAGATACAGGCAAGGTTGTCCGTTGTTGCATTATTATGCAGTATTACTTTATTTTGTATTAATTTTTCCACCGCAGAAATACACTCGCGCAGAAAAAAATTACTTGTTTTAATGATGTATATCGGCTTAACAAGAACTTTTCAACAGTGAATATATTGCTATCATAACTCCGAGGTGACCGGCACAACAGTCATTTGTATTCCCGATTCAACTCCAGACATGTCCTCAAAAGAACCAGAGACTGTTATCATAATACTGATACATTTTTACAACAACGTACAATAATTCACTCACTAGTTTTCTCGTTGTTTATGTTCATATTGGCGCCAGAACAGCAACCATATAACTAGGAGAACTATACAAACCTCCGGTCAGGAAGTAAAACTGTTTAATACCGATGCCTTGGATTTTATTTATACTTGACCAGAAATCCGCAAACATTTCCTTCCAGCAGAAATTTTAGCTGTCTCCGTAACCCGCAAAAATTTCCTCCCGCAAAATAAATTCAGTCGGACAAATCAACAAAACTATGACGCCTTTCCCATACTATTGCACAATCAAACCGTAATAGCAATGAATAGAAACAAACGCAATGTTCATGCTATTTTGCTCTGCCATACCGCTCATATTAAAACACAAACTTTCCTGTCCCATTTAACTTTCTTAAAACGTCTCCATTAGTAAAATACACCGTGAAATTCTCAAACTACGTTTCCCAAGAAAACGCATTTGACCTATTTTTACCCTTTTAACTTTACGACAAATGATTGAAACTGATAGGTAACGTGAGATATCGAAATTTAAGAAGGACTAATACCTTTGCGGTAACGTAATGTGAGATATGACAAGTTCATGACAAGTTCTGACATCCCAATACCCTAGGGAAATTAACAATAGGTCCGGGGGTGCTCCCCAAAAATTTTAGGTCCAGTATGTGACGCCCTTCTTGAAATCCTAACCGGTTTAACCAACCATATCTTTAATGCCCTAATATAGCTTCTATAAAGAAGAAGGAAGAAACCCCCCCGGACAAAAGTCCACAAAATTTTGTTAACAACTTTTGTCCCTTTTTTCGTGACTGACTCCGAAATCTCGCTTAATGCGCATGCGCATTAACGAGATAAAAAGTAGTGGAAAATAGACGTCCTTGGATACAAATATCACAACAGTTTAAAAAGCATAGGACAAAGATGATATATTTGTTCTCTTTTTCAGAACATATTGGGGGCTTATTGTAGCCTTTACCGCTTTATTGGCGATTTTTCATGTTTCTTTTTAACCAAGATTAAAGGATTTGTACATAACATCCAGGTTGTTGTACTGCCGCGTTGATATAATGAATTTAAAAAAATATATATATCAAAAGCCACCAATTTAGCGGCAAGTTCGTCGAACAAAGGAAATACTTTTTTACATAAAAGGTCGCTAAATTTGCCAACATTGATTCCCCCTTTTTTAATTGCAATCAAAGGATTTGTAAAATAACGGTAAGGGTCGTGAACGACCCCAAAAATAAGCGTACACTTAAGACTTTTGATGTGGATTACCCAAACTATGGAGTCCGTCGACGAAATGATTAAGTTACTTATTAACACCTACTCTCAATAGGTGCTGAAAAAGAGAACAAATATATCATCTTTGTACCATGCTTTTTAAACTGTGATATTTGTATCCAAGAACGTCTATTTTCCACTACTTTTTTGCTGCATAGTCTCCAACGAAGATCGTTGCTATCCGCAATGCCTCAAAAAAAGCATAGGCTGTAGTCAATAAATTGTCTGCGGCTCATTTGTTGATATTCAGGCATTGAATAATTTAATCTGTAAAATTATTCAATAATGTTTTCCGTGAACAATGATGCAGATTAACGGACGCCTGCTGTAATGAACACTTGGCAAAGGGTATTGTAGTCACTGTGAAAAGGTATCTACCGTCTGTCACCACATTTGTGATGCGAACACAATAGCTATATATATATATTTCTATATTTAAAAAATGTCATTTTTTTGCAAACGGGTGTGTATATATTTTATTTGTTGTTGGTCCTTTCGTTTTTGTGATTTTTTGTACAAACGAGGAAGGATATCCAGAAGGAATCCACGCAGGATTTTAAATCTACTGCAGTATTGCCCTATATCAAAGCTGTATCAGAGGTTCTTCGCCGCTGCCTACAACAACAAGGCGTACGCACTGTTTTCAAATCTGACACAACTCTCAGGTCACACTTAGTACGACCTAAGGACGTCCTCGACTCTAATAAACAGGACGGTGTTGTCTACAAGATTCCTTGCGAATGCGGCAAAGTGTATATCGGAGAAACAGGGAGGTCTATGCATGAAAGGATAAAAGAACACGATAGAGACATACGGCTTGCTCGTACTCAAACCTCCGCGGTTTCAGAACACGCTAACAAGACCGGGCATTTTCCTATTTGGGACGAGGTTAAGGCCATCCACATAAGACTTCATCCTAATAACATCAACAGAGATAGTGGAATTGAAATTCCCGAAGCGTGGATGCCTACAATCAAGAAGCATAACAGCCGACCGATATCAAATCGGACCAGAGAGGGAACAACATCTTTTCGGAATAATAATGAGGATCGAAATGCACCAATAGCAACAAGCCAACGTGCTACATAAGCGACACGTAACCAATCGACCTCATCGCCTCATGAAGACTAGCAGTAATAGCAGTCGAAACGTCGCCATCAACATCTTAAAGTGACTCCATCGTGAGACAAACGAATTTAAGCGTTTACCAATATAAAATTAATAACATCAAGGCTGTCCTTGTTGAGGAAAGGAGTAATTAGTGAGTTGAATTTATTAAATGAATGGCTTTGTGTTCTCATGGTATGTTATCATCTGATGAACTTTTGATCTTAAATTACCGATCTCGCGAACGACTTTGCCTTTTGTTATATTTTGGAATAGTGAGTCATTGCCATTATTAGATTTAGGTACATGGTAGAATGTATTTACGGTGATAAAAATTGCGCTTAGATTATGCAATACATGTAGTATGCAAGGGACCTCGTGATTATAGGTTGCTTTAATCAAACTATATTATTTTGTGCAAATGTAGAACTTTGTTTGCTGCAATTCTCTCTACAGTTCTATTCGTGTACAAGTAAAATGTTGTTGTTCTGAATTGAATGACAAAGCAAGCATTTTAACAACCATTTTATAAGCGATTTGAGCATTTCAATTCAAGACAGACATTGGCACTACAGTACGGACTTAATTATCTTTCACACAATCGGCACGGCGGTTTATCGCCCAAATGCACATACCATTTTCTCGAGAAAAAAAAAAAAAAGCACACCGTTGTATAGGAGTACAATATTCTTAGTTAAAACAGTTTAGGCTTTTTCATTTGAAACGCAAAAGAGAGTAAACAATTGTTTTTCGGTGGTACTTATAAATCTAATTAGAGAAGCAATTTAGAGAAATTGGCAAAGAATCGCACGAAAAAGTGATCTTCAAACCCCATGAAGAATGTCTGTGTTGGATAGCAAAAAATGTAACTGAATAAAGTGAAAGCTTGATATTTTAACTTGGTACGGATTTATTACTATCTTCCGAGAAGAGAACACTCAAAACGTGATGAATATCGTAAGCTGATTGATAAAGACGATAACATGTTGCACCTGCAATCTGACGCTTTATCTTTCACGCAATCGGCACAGCGTTTTATCGCTCAAACAGACATACGATTTTCTCGAAAAAGAAAATAAATCCAGCACACGGAGGCAACACTACAGTTTTCCTTAGTACGATAGTCAAAATTCAAGAGGCCCAGGTCCAACTTAACAACAGAGACCATTATCAACCTTTTGAAAAGCCCATGGTAACTGATACATTACAAAGAGTCAATGAGGTAATTACCCAACTCCACTAAGACAAACATATAGATGACCATAGATGACATGACAAAAAAAAACTTTCACAAACCCCTAACCAGCCAAGATTAGAATACCAATTTTCTACACTCTAACAAACATCCACAAACCAAAACCGGTCAGCACACCTATTATTTCGGGCTGCGAAGGACTTGCTGTTTGCTCACACTTATTCCTCTTGTCACCCATCACGTGTTAAAAAGCGTTTTATCAAAGCACAACCTATCAGACTCCTACGTACAAACTCATCGGAAACAAATTTTCAAGAGGCCATCTCCAACTTCTAAACGCGACTCGATGCTCGCGTTTATCCTAAACACCTGAAATCACTTTTACCGGAAGGCAATCGGCATTAAAAAACAAAAACAAAAAAATCACGAGATAATAATGCCTTTTGTCACAACATTTCACCCAGTAGTGAAAAATCTTAAACAAATACTGATGTAAAAATGGAGTTTCATTCACAACCAGCCATTCCTGAAAAGTGTTTACAAAACGTCGCCTATCATATCATACAAGAGACGTAAATCAGTTAACGACATGCTCGTAAGAGCTTTGAAAGCTAATATAAATGCATCGCAACCACAAAACCACATAGCGGAGTCTGTGTAGACATGTCATGAACCTCATTTCGATCTTAGGGAGACTAAAAAAGTGACCGCTAGGAGGGGTGTCCTGTTTACCCGGTCCAGACCCAATAATTTCTGTATACTTTTGCGCCCATAGCAGACGTGACCGACAAAATGACCACGTGATCACCATTTTTCCCGCAATTTTTCACGTCAAAATAAATAAAACAGTAGACTAATACTTACGACAAGGAGAGACAAAGAAAACAAGGATCAGTCTGCCATTTGATTTATCTTGTACAAGATTTTACTGATCCAGATCTTGACACAGATCCCGTACCTTACTTTCATCAGTTTGTAGTCGTGGTTTTTGCTGTTTATTGTTTACTTTTTTTCACGTCGCTGCCGTTTACCCAAGCACCAAGTGCAGATTATTACAGAATCACTCTTAGAACATAACATCCCATAAAAATTTAGCGCCCATAAAATCGATATGCCTACTCACAACTTTCATACTTGTCGATTTTATCGATTTCTGATACAATTAGTTAATTTCTGTCGATTCTTATCGATTATATTTTTTCATATTAGTATTTTTTTAACTCGATGTCCAACTCGACGTTTCGGGATTCCCTATTAATCGACATTTCGAAACACTTTGTTTATATTATAGCGGAAGAGGTGAAAAATTGTAGAGGAAGCTTGATGAAGCATTTAAAGAAAATGCTCCACTTCATGAAACGATAAATCTAAAACACACAATTTGTAAACAAATTATAGTACATATTTGACTCAAATATCACAAAACACGGGCGAACACATACACGTCAAACCCATTCTAAAGTGATGCTACTTTTCCCGCCAAAAAACATACTTTCACATATTACCTATAACATCTTTATATATTCACCACCAATACTGTGTTTTTTTTTTCATTAACCTTACGTTCTCTCGCATTGACGAGCTGGCTTTAAGAGCCCTTTGATTGGATAAATAACTACAACTGGCTTCTCATTGGCT
>JAJGOT010000917.1:0-50000 GCA_022457155.1 Cladopsammia gracilis
AATTAGAGAAATTGTTAAGAAATTAAAAAAGTAGTATTCATTGCTAAGATTAAAAAAAATATTGAAGCGATAGAAATTTGTTTGGAAGACTAAAATAATAGTTGAAATGCCATGTTTGCGAAAAAAAAAAACATACCTCTGTGAATATCATTGATATTAGTTCATGTTTGTTATTTGGTATTCTTTTATCCCTATTCGGCCTGGGGGCCGAGAAGGGGGGGGGGGGGGGGGGGGGGGTGGGGACTTTCAATATTCATAACGTCTTCAATATGTATTCAAACGCCATCAAACTTTGTGACCAATTTTTCTTAACATTTATCTGGCAACATTTTCATATGACAATTTATTGATAATCTAACTTAATGTTTCCACGGCAACAATATTTTGACAGCCATGTCTTTTTTAAATTTGCATATCTGTACCTTTGAATGAAGAAAAACAATGTTTATTGGTATAACTGATATTTGTACGTCATTTAGCGTTTATTTATTGGTTTTGATTAATTTTGAGTAAATTTGGACGGTTTTTAAGAGGTTTTAAAAAATTCAGAAATCCAAGAAGATGGATCCAAGATGGCAGCCGTATAACCAATTACCTAATAACCAGGTCATATGATGTCATCGTTCCATCGCGCAGACCGCAAAGGAGACAGTTTTGGACGTCCTAAAAAATCTCGCGCCACTTTCTCGATCAATCAGAAGTAAAACTAAAACCAATCGTGACTTGCGCGCACGCGTTTCCCCGCGCTTGGCGCCGGCTACATGTATCTGCTTCGAGTTCTGATTGGTTCGTTGGATTGTTTACGACCTTTGTGATTGGTCAGAGTAATTACTTTGGTCTTGGTTTTACGACACTCAAATGAAAACCGCTCTATAAAACTGAGAAAACCGAAATTGTACTAATAAACAACGATCAGTCTGCCAATTTCAATACAACGAAATATCTACAAATGTATCTAGTCATGAAAGGTGGTTCTAACTTTTTACTCTCCGGCTATACATGTAAATGCCGTTTATAGTATGGACCTGCAGTGTGGTATTAAAATGAAAGCTTTGTTGATATTATATGGAAGGTCGTTGCTGTTTATGTGGATGTACATACATGGTGGTTTCAACTACAATACTAAAATTTAAAACAATTAATCAGAACTTTCCTAGACATGGTATACATTTGGGCGTCTTCTATCTAAATGTTAAAATACTAAATTTAAGTTGAGCATTCTCGAATTATTTAGTAATAAAATGGTTAATATTACTATAAGAGAAGGTCAAGACTCTTAGTTCGTACCAAAGAAAGGGTTTACGTTATAGTTCTTTATAATAAGAACGGTAACATTGTAAGACCATCAGAGTCAAACAGTGAGGGATTGCAGACTATCATGGCACAATGTAATGTGATATGTGTACACCCGTTGGCTTATATGAAGATAGAATCAGAGAGGTCGTAACTGAGTCTGGTGAATAATTCTTTAACTCTCGCGAAAATTGAGCTGGTCAATTTTGGGAGACTTTTGCAAATTCTTAACCCGTAAAAAAAGGTTTCTGGTGGTCCTTCCATATTTGCCTCTTCAAGTGGCTATTTAGTTTTGACTTTGTCAATCGACACACCCAGGAATAGTTGGCTCTTTGTTAGCCTTGTACATATTTATATGATTAACATACATGTATGTAAAATGCCGATATTTTTCTTGCTGTTGAAATATTATTGTAGCTTATATAATTTAGAGGATGAAAAAGGTTGGAAAACTTAATTCCAATCTGAAATATTTTGCATTTTATTAACGCGGAAGGTGTGTATCTCAGGCAAATCAAAATACAAATTACCCATTATTACAACGAGATCTGCACATTCGCATTGTGAACCTTTGTTTTATTACAGATAAACAAGATTAAATAAAGATGTCTGACAAGCTGGAGAAAATAGATGATTTTGGCGAACTTTACGAAATAATGAAATTCTTCCATATTCCGACGAAAGGATTGAAGACATTGGATGACTTGAAAAGCAAGCTACGCGAACACTTAGAGAAGTTATCGACACGAAAGGGTGGAGAAGTAAGTACTGATTTCAGTGTTTGTATGGATGAATGAATGATATATTAAGCCGATCATACTTACCAGGATTTGCTATCAATCTAATTTGAATTCAATGGAACGCTTAATTTGTTCGGATTTTGTATCTGATCGAATTCGATTTTGGGACGTAAGTTTATCGAATATACACCTAGCAATAGGCGAATCTTTGCTGACGTCATTGTTAACATTTTGTGTCATTAGCATACGAATTTAAGTGGGTAAGTGCTAACTGCTAATTGATATCAAAAGTTGAAAGAGCTTGTTAAACTTAGTATTTTAAGTAATGATCCGCATAAGAAGGATAGCGCTGAACGGCAATGCACGATGGAATGTCAACTTTTTTCATTGTTACAACTATAGTGATCTCATTGGCCTAGACTCAGAAGCCGCTAAAAAGTTAATCTTCAAGGTGCATTAAGTCTCTTTTTTTTTTTAAGGTTTTAAGTAATTTGAGACCCATTCGCACAACATGCAATTTTTAAGATATTGTATTTGGGGAACTTCATCAAAGAAGCAAAATTATTAACTATCGTCTTCTGCTATTCTGATTGGTTAAGCTCGAACATTTCCTAAAATTTATTTGACGCAAATGGATTTTCTTTATTTTTATAATGAAACATAATTATTAACCATCAGCTCCTCCTCTATTCTTGAAATCAAAGATATTCTATGTGGGAAAGAGCCAATGCCACAGAACAATGAAGTTTGCTATCGTTCTTATGTGGAGCATTACTTAAGTTATTATTAGCTCTTTGCATGTAACGTTAATCAAGAAATATACTAAAACATGTTATAAAATGCTCTAGGAAATGCGCGCGCTATGATTGGTCAAGCCGAGTTCATTATAACTCGATAAAGCACGCGCGTGACGTAACGTTCATTATAACCGTTTTTATTTTATAAAAGAAATAAAAAAAACTTGTTCCTCGTGCATTGTTGAGTTATATAATCACTTGGGAATTTTAAGAACACTCGAGAAGTGCGAGAAGCACTCGCCTTTGGCTCGTGCTTCTCTGCACTTCTTTCGTGTTCTTAAAAATTCTCGCGTGCTTATATAACTCAATAATGCACTCGGCGCGTTTTTTATTTCTTTACTAATGCATGAGGCATCTCATTATCTATCATTAAAATGGCATCAGTTGCACAAACAGTACCTAGTGTATCGGGGTGCTCAAAATTTCCAGAAAAGGCTTATTGTGTTATGCCCTTTCAAGAATTTGAAGCTTTTTCAAGTAGGTCAATATTTCTAAACAAAGACTCGCCTTATAAAGACTCGATCTCTAGCCGTTTTGTGCGCCCGCTTTCCTTCGCGCACACCACGGCTGATCACTGCTCTGCACTATTGTATTTTCGACCAATCAGAGACTAGGCAGGCATCTTTCTGATTGGTCAATTTAGTCTTGTCTCCAGCAAAGATGGCGGCTGCTTGAGAAATCCGTTTCTGAGCTGTTCAAGATTGGAAAATTTGGAAAATACATCAAGAAGCAATAGTTAAAAATCCATATTTTCTGGTGTGTTATCCGACTGTTTATTCTAAGATAATTTCAAAATGATCAATATTTTGTAAACCAACTGCTATCTGAATTTGTGCTTTGGCTATCTTTCTTTTTCCTTCCTTGATGCAAGATCAGGTCGCATTTTATTCATCGGGGGGGGGGGGGGGGGGGGGGGGGGGGCGGGGGGTGGAATGGAGCAGCATTTACCGGTAACATGGAGCGTTGTAGATGTGAACATTATGTCGGTTCCATCAAAGGCTAGACGGTCATGTAGACTGTCACAATGTAAGAGGTTATCCTTTATATTTGCCACTGCATTCCTGATAAAAAAAAAATATATGGAGCAATAAAGATTATTTTGGGTTCCAGATTTGTATCAGGAACTCCGGCCTTTTGTGTGTTTCTAATTGTATTACCACTTTGAACTTTACTTTTTTACAACAATGGAAAGTAACATGAGTATTTGTCCATTTGCTTAAACAGGATTTAGGTACTCAAGTTTGTCACTAGTTAGCTACAGGTACAGAGATATCACCTCCTGCATTTATTATATTTAGGCAACCGTATGGAGTCATTGAAGACTCTGGAAAAAATGTTTTAAACAAGTAAGCAAGCCTCGACAAAGAACACCAGTTGATGACATTTTCGAACCTTTTGAACACTAATTCGAACAGTCGATCACTTGACTCACTTCGACTACACACCGGTTTTCATTTAAATTGTTCGATTGTCCTTGTAAAATCTGTTGCATGCGGGAAAGATATTTTCAGATAAAAGTATTTGTTTACTATGTTGTTACACATGACTTAACACATCTTTCAGATCGATGTTTTGTTGCTGGCAGGTTCAAATCTTCTGAACCTTTGAACGTATTTGATGATTCACTCTTCCTGGCATTTCGAAAAAAATGTCCACCAAGAAAAAAAAGGTTTTTTTTGCAAGATTTCTAAGAAGCAACAGTTCTCTGTGAGAAAGTGATATCTCTTCTGGCGACCAAAATTTAATTGCCATAAAAAGCGGACGTGACGTCACGGACAAGTGTTTCGGACCAGTGATCCAGCCGTTTTTGGGAGTTTTGGCTAAAAAAAAAATAATTAGAACTAAGATATGGGATAAAGACTTATTTTTCTTTTTCTTTTATGTTCAGACGCATCAAGTAATATCTGATGCTGGCAAGTCAGATAAAGAAAAACGTAGACAACTTCAAGACCTTTACAAGAGGACTGCAGATTTCCTGGATGAGTTTGACTCCGAGTTTATAAAATCACTGCAGCAGGGCTGGGGAGATCTTAAAACAACCCTAGAGGAAACTGTAAAACAACTAGAACCAAGGGACCAATATATTGTCCTTGTTGCAGGTACGACATTGTGAACACTCTATTTTTGACACTAATAACTTCATTGCATTTATAAAGAATCACAAAGTCGCAAGCGGCTCGCCTAAAATGCGGCATTAATCGTCGCGTCGACTAATGTAAATAGGTTGGTACAGCAAGATTCAATACCTTTGATTTTAATACCATGCCAGTCTGCTGCGGTTGTGTCGAACTAATTTAAGGTGCAGGCTCTCTCATGATGACGCTACACAATGAACGATTCACGTCAAACAGTGTTAATTTTTCACTTCAAAATAGCCTTGTGATTCACTAACATCCCATTAAGAGGGTAACAATGCAATACTCTAAATGACTTCATTATGCAGAGACCGGGGCTCTGGCAGTTGTGGACCAATTAGCTCGTGGAAACATTATTATTGTTTATCGAGGGAGGAACGCACAGTGGATAAAATAACCTCGCTGAGGTTGGAAAGCGTACTAAGCGAGTCAGATAAACTATTTTTTTTTACTTCCACTATAGATTTTGTCGAGTAAAGCATGCTTTTCCTTTTCGACGATTCGGTTTCATAGTGGTAGATACTGAAGCATTTTTGTATGATTCGTTTTGATAAATAGGCGAAACGAGTGCTGGTAAAAGTAGCGTCATAAACTTGATTCTCGGAGAAGACCTTCTTCCTAATGCACTCTTGCCCACAACGTCGACAATCTGTGAGCTGAAGTATGGAGTCAAGCCAAAGATCCGTGTGCACTTCAAGGATAAAGGGACACAAACACCTGATCCAATGATATATGATCTGATTGAAAGTCCTGAAGAAACTTACCAACAACAGATAAACAAATTTGTCAACTTAAAGAACGATCGAGACAAAACACCATACAAGAAGATAGAGTTGTTTCTGCCACACCCTCTGCTCAAGGTAACGGTAATGTAGCAAGACAGGCATACATGTAGTGTATTGATCGGTTATACTGCCATCTTCATGTATTAAAATAACAATTCTGTTATTGCTTTCTTATATATATTTCTTTCTTATATATATACATACATACATACATACATACATACATATATATATATATATATATATATATATATATATATATTATATATATATATATATATATATATATTTATATAAACTTGAATTGTAGAGAAGTCAACAAACAATGTCAACCACAAAGTCCTAAAATGAAGGATCACTGGAAGCGATCGTGGAAACTTGAATAATGTTGAAATAAACTAATTGTAAAGGTCAAGAAACCAACTTCATATAGGTCTTTAGCTGTATTTGCTCTACGTTTCGGCCGTCGCGGCCTTCCTTAGGAGCGTACACTAGTTTGACAATAACGGTATCGGTTAGGTCAATATGAATTCAAATAATGCACTTACAAAAAACGGTTAACTATGACGAAATAGCGCGATAACTTGACAAGTTCAAATAGATAAAGGCGCGCGCGCGCGTGTAAATTTAGAGTAGGTCACGGTAATAATTCAAGATCACAACTACAAGGAACTTAACATGATTACAGTAAATTATTTATCGCGGGCGTCAATTTGTTAATCCAAAAGCTTTCTCTAGCTCTTCTGATTGCAACGTTACTATTTCGTACCCCCTCTAGCACAGTTAATTTAAAATATTTATCTAGTGAACTGTGAGAAATGCAAGGATCAATATGTTGGAGAAACCGGGAACTGTATACGTTTGCGTGCAAACCAACACCGTTCGGATATGAAGTTGGTTTCTTGACCTTTACAATTAGTTTTATATATATATATATATATATATATATATATATATATATATATATATATATATATATATATATATATATATTTAACTATTATAGCGCGAAAGCGCGCGTGATATCGCCTAATACTTAGCCTAAAATTAGGCGATATCACGCAAGCTTGAGCGCTATAATAGTTTTATAATTCAACACATTGATAACAAAGCACAGTTTGAAGAAAAAATATTGCCGACAAGCCTTTTATTAAAAAAGAAGCTTACAGATGTTTTACCGCGCGAAACTTGCAACATCACACAGTTCATGAATGAAAGTGGCGCCTTTGTCAATATTGTGCAAGCTTAAACACTATAACTGTTTTATAATTCAACACATTGATAACAAATCACAGTTTCGAGAGAAAAATCATTGAGATTTACAACCTTTCATTAAGTAAAAAGGCTAACTACAATATTTTACCTCGCACCATTTCTTAAACAACAAGCAGTGAATGCCGAAACTTTTGCCAAGCTAAAATTAATTTAGCGTACACAATCAGTTGACAGTTTCTACGAAGAGCTTTCGTCTGCTCAAAGAACGGGACAGAGTAGTGACTACAAGAATTAAAACACAGTAAAATGGCATAGAATGTCAATGTCAATGTCAATGGCATAAAAAGTGTTTCGTATCTTAAAAAGTTCAATTCAAAATCAAAACAAATTGAACAAACACACGGCTACGAACCTAAACATAGCGGCGAAAAGTGGGAAAGAACTACAGCGTGGACAGTAAGCTTACAAAAATTCACAGCTAAAGGATACAAGAAACGGTTAAAACATCGTACCTGTAGTTGATTTGGCTTTTTAGTCCTTTCCATAAGCACCAAATTTTCAAACATCGAAGTACGAGCTGAGTCGATCAATGTTGTTTACAAACTTGGAATGCTCATTTTTTAGCTCCCACAGCCGTAATGACGAGATCAGAAACTTTTCTGAGGAAACATCAAGTCTATATGATATTCCAGAGGTGATTACCAAAGGAATTTCACGAAAATTGTGCTCCTACATTCACTTCTTGTCGAGCGGTTAAACTTTGAACCAGTTTTCATTCAACTACGCCAAGAAACACTGCGACCGCGACAACGCGAAAATTTCGCGCCTTTTTTGTCCAATCATGTGAACAGTATTTTTTTCTTTTCTTCTCTTTTTTTCATTCTTTTCCCTTTTTTAACTAATAGTTCACGCACTTTTTCGCCCAAAAACACGAAATTGCAGGCAGCAGTCATTTTCACTTTCCTTCAAAATGCGAAATTTACCGCCATCGCTGGTTATATGTCATGTAGACATAACGTCTATCGACAACTTTTTTACCATATTTGGGCAGTGTATCAATGTGTTGAATTATAAATATATATATATATATATATATATATATATATATATATATATATATATATATATATATATATATATGAGTTGAAAAATAACACAACAGTTTTAAATTTGTAAGACATGTTTCGGCAAACTTGTGCCATCTTCAGTTGCAGAAGCTCGTTACAATTTGAATATCTAAATTTATAGAAGTAGTTACAAGTTGAATATGCTAATTACAGCAGTTTACTGCGCCTTTCAATAACATGCGGAATTTGAGATTCAAATCTCCACCAACGGTTGCGTTATTCCCTGCCGTCAATCATAATTAATACGAAAGCCAATGGACCATGTAAAAAGAAACAAACAAAATGGATCGAAATCTACCAATCATAATGCACGGACGTGACGTTTTAAACTCATTGAAGTGAAGATCTGTTTCCTGAGAGGTAAGCTAAGATGATTGACGGCAGTGTAAAATGCAACCGTTGGTGGGAATTTGAATTTCAAATTCCGCATGTTATTGAAAGGCGCAGTAAATGGAAGCTAAATGTGACAAAAACAATAGGAAAAAAACAAAACTAGCATAAATGACAACTGAACTAAATGGTAAGTGACAAGTTGGCATGCTTAACCTGTTGATTAAGAAAAGGTTTCTCCCACTTTATATACATTGCTTCCTTAATCTTTAACTGGAATCCAGAGGCGGCGGTGTCAAGGATTGTAAAACATAAAACATTCCGTAGAACAAGACTCACTGCAAGTTTGAGATGAAGCAATGTGTTTGTAGATATGAAAAGGTGGTCACGGACGCGAGTAGAAAAATGGCGAGTAGTTTCGCCAATGCAACAGGCATTATAGTCCGGCAGCACAAAGAAACTTATAAATTACCCGAGATCGGAGGCCTTGAGGCCAGAATCTTTTACGTTGAAAAATTGCCCAACTTTAAAAGTGGAAAAGGCTAACTTAATGTCGAGATCTGGCATGGCACGAAAATATATTTATATATATATAGCATGGCATGAAAATATATTTAATTTAATCGGGAAAAGAGTCCAGTATCAAAATCAGCACATCAATATTAGTAAAACTGTAAAGTTTCGTAAAGATTGCTCATATACTGACGGAGATATGAGCTTTTAAAACTTAGTACTCTGGCCTAATTTTTACAAAGACATGTATGGGAAAAACACGAAAACGAGGCTGGACGGGCAATCTATGCCCGTCCACCATACATTTCTTTGTAAAAATGCTCAGTTTCAAAATTTTATATCTTCGTCAGTTTTCTAGCAATCTTTACTTTGTAGTTTTACTAATATCGATATGCTGAATTTGATGCTGGGCTCTTTTCTTCAATAAACCAAATATATTTTTGTGCCATGCTAGCGTGATATTGGTCTATAATTATTAACTAAATGTCTTAATTTAGTTTGTGCAACTGCCGAGAAACGGCCTATGTAAGGGATTTTATAGTAACGTGTAGCGGCCTTAGACTTAGGGTCAAGTGGCTCAGTAGCATTGTTACCAACTGCCTAACTTTTGACAACCTTGTCAATAACCCAATTAAGTAAATTGTTTTTCATGAGGATAATCCCTAGTTTCTTAATATCCTCACTAAAACCAGTCCATGTGTTGTTTATCTTATAAAACATGTCTACTAATGTATTGACCAGACCAAAATTTGTAAGTTTTGGGAGCAAAACTAAAGAAATTGGTAAGGAGACCAGTAAAGGTCTTTTTGTGATAAACAGAGGTGATAGACAACAATAATCCATCTTCTCTTCTTTATGGATTATAATGATTATAATAATTAATAAACGATTACCTTTATCATCATTATCATTTCATTTTCATTTCAGGAGAAGGTTATGATAGTGGACAGTCCTGGAGTGGGTGAAAGTGATGAGATAAGTGAATTTGTTGTCAACTACATGCCTCATGCTTTTTGCTTCATGTATGTTATCAACAGCGCAAATGCTGGAGGGGTACAGGAAGACAGGGTGAGGATATCAGTGCGTTTTATTGATTGTTGTTATCGCCAGTATTAGCATTAGTATTGATTGATTGATTTCTTCCTTGAATATGAATATAGGAATGATTATATAATACATGTATATGAACTGGAAATGAAATATACGGGTGATAGCTAGCTGTGATCCTCTCAGTGATCGTATCAAGTTAAGCGGTTGAAAAGGGACCTGAGAGTATCATTGTGAACTCACAATTGGCCAGGTTTCCAGTGGCGTTCGCTTAATATCGCAAAGGTCTTCTGGTGCGAATCTCGGTTCAACTGCATAACATAATAAGATCACTGCCAGTATCATAAGTATCACTCCTAGTTATTGACTTATTTATTTTTTGTTCATTTATTTATTTATTTATTTATTTATTTATTTAATTATTTAAATATTTAAATATTTATTTATTGTCACCAATACTTACAAAACTAAAAGAAGTACATGTTATATTACAGAACACAAGCTGTACCCAGTTCCTCGCTCCTGCTATTGGCTCTTCCCCGAGTTAACCCACTTTTTCTAACTCCTACAGCATAAATTTACTCCAGCTGTGTTCCTGGGCCTCTAGTGTTTTCGATTGCTTCCCCTCTTTTGACATAATATTGTGTTTTTTATCATCGGACATTAAGTAATCGAATGACTGGAGCGTTGGACTATACAGCGGCTAATTCTATCTTAAACACGGGGAGTATCTAACCTGTTATATTAAGTATTACTTTTAAAGCCAAACGGGATAATCATTATTTTGAAACTGCAGTACTTTAGAATGTAAAGGAGACACATGAAGGCAGGACAAAACGTCTCAAACACAGAACCACACTAGGTCGCCATTATTTTCTATTGTAATCTGTTTTCTTACCTACACAAAGCCATGGATGTAGCGTTATATAAGTAGTTCCCGGTACATCATAGAAACGTTTAGAACCACGCATATTGACAGAAAATTAAGACTAGCTATGATTTGCAAATTTATTCTGTTGTTTGTCATTCAGGAACAGTTTTGTATAGCTTTCGATTCCCATCAACGTTTTCAATATCCCACTATTATGTTCTGATATATGAAGGGTTACATTTTATTTTTAATTTACCTGTGCAGGCCGCTAGGGTCTGTAATGTCTAATCTGTCTTGTAAAGTGATAAAAAAGAAATATATTCATTGTTTCATATATGTTTTCTTTACTGTTCTCAACAGCTAGGAAAGCTACTCAACTGTGCTCAGTCAAACCTCACGACCGCCGCGAAGAGTGATGTAGCGTTATTTACTGGCTGTGCCTTGTTTGTTTGTAACAAGTGGGACGATATTAAGCCCGAAGAGAAAGAAGAAGTGAAGAAAGCACAGATCGAAATAATTTCCAAGAAGCTTGTCAACCTGGATCCGAAATCGCAGATTGTTTATTTGTCATGCACGTCTGCCCAGAAGGCCCAGAGTTATGGCTACGTCACTGAAGACTTCAACGACTTAATCACTGGAATCAGTAATCTTTTAGTCTGTTCCATGCACAACAAGCTGCAAATGTACTACAGGTATGTCTTGACCGCAAGACTCTGGAAACGAGAAACTGTCACGCTTTGTGCTACGTATACGTTTTGAACTTTGCTACCTACGTTTTGAAAATTCGAGGAACTCGGAATAAAAACGTGCCACAATTTGCTCACGATATCCTAACAAACTGGTATAGCAAATGAAATTGACCTATTCAAATGTCCAGTATAGCTTACACTTTACGAAGTTCTATAACGCCAGAGATTAACCCTGGCTTGTAAGATCAAGAGCAAGAGGTTTCACATGAACAAAACAGTTTTTATATTCATCAGTATATTTTGTGTGATTTTTCAACAGATGGCTTGAGGACTTCCTTTTCCATGTCTCCCGCAAAATCAGAATACTTCTGAAATCAACAAAAATGTCGCATCAGGAAACGGAGAAAAAGATTACAAGTGTGAAGGGTCGGATAGAGGAACTGCAGGTTTCTCAACAGTGTAAATTTGACGAGCTCAGTAAACATCAGATAACGATTATAGAAAGTATCATACAAAAGATGATAGCGTTCTTCAAATCAGATGACACTAAGGAGCAGTTTTGCAAATGGTCCCCTTCTGAGGCACCCAAGACTAAAGCAACATGGCCCGAGACGAAAAGTGAAGTACTAAAATGCGTGTCAGAGAGAATACAGCAGTTTGTTCAATCGTGGGAAGACGAAGAGCATGAATTTGCCAGGGCTCAGGTATCGCTCATCAAGTATTGTTATGAAAAGTATAATGTCATGGAAGACGAAATCCACCAAGTAGAAGAATACATCTTCATTGATGAAGACGATGCAGACGTTCCACAGAAGGAAGACTTAACTCCAATTAAGCCTCGAGCAAAATCTGGAAAAGATACCCCGGAAACTACTCCTGTGTGGCTTAGACAAGGGTTAGCATCAGTGGTGGTAGGCTCTTCGTTTGGGTCCATATTTAAGAAAGCGTTTCATTCCAAACGTAACAAGACTAAGCAGGAGAGCTATAAAAGTGATCCATGTGCCTACATGTCAAGGAGGTCACGCAAATGCCTCGATGTGATTGCTACTCAAGATCATTTGCTGCCCTTTATCAACCAACAGCTGGAAGATGCCGTGCAGTTTCTGAAACAAATCAAGGACAAGATACCCAAGCTGCTGGAAAGTGATCGTCAGTTGTATCAGCAGCTGCTTCAAGATGATAGAAGCAAGACTCAGATTCGAGAAATATACGAGCCTTTGGACAGGCAGGTAGAATCCTTGACACGCGAGTTAACAGTCTTCAACCTGAGAAAAATCAGAAAGTCTGATTTTACAAGCGATGAGTTAAAATGGGATGGACATCGCCAGTCCATCATCGGAAATGGCAGCTTCTCGACCGTGTACAAGGGAGCTCTTGCTCGAAAAGAACAGCCGGAAATTGAGGTGGCAGTCAAGGTGTACGAAGATCCTCTAACAACCAGCAATGTGTGGCATTTTGTTGACGAGGAAAGAGCTTTAAGGTTTGCATAAAAATGCAGTTTCACTTCCACTTGTTGAATGATTGTCAAGTTTTTGACTTAACAAACGCATTTGGACTCTCAGGAATGCCGGAAATGGCGTTTTAGATGCTAAAATCGGAAAAATTTTCCGGGAGACATGCACCAGACTCAAGCCCCCCCCCCCCCCCCCCCCCCCCCTTCACAAATTCCTGGATCCACCCTTGACCTTATTATAGTAAAGTAACGCTACTGTAAATTAAGGTCTTTGAGATTAACGTGACTTAAAGTAACACGAATTGGAGGGAAAATTTATTTCGAACAAAGGAAATTAACGCGAGATAGGGGGCAACTTTTCAAAATGAAGGCAATTAACGCGATTGTTGATGTCTCTGAAGATATTTTCACTGACTGTGTAGTACAAAAAAGAAACGGATGTCGAGAACCGCTCTTCTGAAAGCAAGAATGAATTGGAAATATTGCAGATGACATATGTTTAAGTCTTTTACATTGTCAAAGATTGAAAAATAGTGTGCAGAAAAGAGGTTATTGCTTCCTAGTTGCTATATGTGTTCGGACGATATCCAGAATTTGGGGTGAAATTAGTGTCTCAGAAATGAACGCTCCGCTTAAATAATGTCGCGGAAATTAACGCTCACAAAAATTAACGCGACTTAAATTAACGCGAATTTTGAGAATTCGCGTTAATTTCATGGAGCGTTAATTTCCTATAAAAACGATGGTATTTTTTTGCCAACTATTTTATTTTTGCTATTTAAAGGCAACTGAAACATCCCAGTATTGTAAAGTATTTTGGAACCAGTCTCCTGCACGATCCAAATGGCACTACGGTGATGATTGTCTTGGAGCTGTGTAAGTGCTCGCTTAAGAATCTTGTGATGTCCCAACCAGATAATGCCCCTGCCCGACTGTCCAATGAGGCAGAACGAAAGAAAGCTATATTCTGGGCTCAGCAGATCTTGGATGCTTTGCGCTACATTCATAGTGAAGGATTTGTTCACAGGGATTTAAAATTGGATAATCTGCTGGTAAGTTAGTTATCATTAGGTGTCCAGAGATATTCTTGAACAATTTATTGTTACGATGTGGTGTTATGAAATGAAAACAGCATAAATACGAACTTATAAGGCTTTATGGCTCACGGGCCTCCCGTAATTTTTTTTTTTTTGTGTGTGTTTTCCGTGAGCCATAAAGCCTTTAGTTCGGCTGCGTTGTGCGTGGTCATCCTGATGGTGTAGTGGTTAACCCTTCGGCACTAGAAAGTCTGGGACGCGGGTTCGAATCCCGATCAGGACATTTTTTAGGGTTTTCACTTTGTGTTTATTTATTCTTTATTTGAATGGTTTAAGTTAATTTGTGTTATTTATATTCGTCAAAAAGGCCTAGTAGCCTTCCAGTCAGCTCCTGTGAAAACACAAAAAAATTGTACGGGAGGCCCGTGAGCCATAAAACCTTACGTTTTATCGTTTTTATCTCGTTAATGCGCTTGCGCATTAAGCGAGATTTCGGAGTCGAGTACTAAAAAGGGACAAAAGCTGTTAACAAAATTTTGTGGACTTTTGTCCGGGGGGGTTTCTTGTTCGTTCTTTATAGAAGCTATATTAGGGCATTGAGGATATGGTTGGTTAAAGCGGTTAGGATTTCAAGAAGGGCGTCACATACTGCCACTAAAATGTTTGGGGAGCACCCCCGGACCTATTGTTAATTTCCCTAGGGTATTGGGATGTCAGAACTTGTGATGAACTTGTCATATCTCACATTACGTTACCGCAAAGGTATTAGTCCTTGTTAAATTTCGATATCTCACGTTACCTATCAGTTTCAATCATTTGTCGTAAAGCCATTATAGCTACTTTAAAAGGGTAAAAATAGTTTAAATGCGTTTTCTTGGGAAACGTAGTTTGAGAATTTCACGGTGTATTTTACTAATGGAGAGGTTATAAGAAAGTTAAATGGGACAGGAAAGTTTGTGTGTTAATATGAGCGGTATGGCAGAGCAAAATAGCATGAACTTTGCGTTTTTTTCTATTGAGTTGTGGTTACACACACCTTGGGTTTGGGGCCTTCCCAAGGGTTAATGGCTTGGGTTCGGTTTATCTCAGGTTTCATCTTACTCTTGGGGATGCGGTTACACAGTAAAAGACTCCCCAGGGTAAAATATAATAAGATATGAGTTCACTGACACTGCAGTTTACGCGCGAAAACGTACAGATCGACATGGATGACACGAATCGAGATCTTGTAAGTTTAATTTCAGTCAATCTCCTGCTTATCATTCGATAAATATAACAATCCGGCAGTTTTTTTTTTTTGCGAGAAGACACCGAAGAAGACGCCTTCAACTACGCTATCTTCAAGGTTTGTCGGCGTTTTATTTACATTTAGGAGCTCGCCACGAACTTGCTCGCCGCCAAGGAGGGCTTGGGTATTTCCACGACCACAGAATTGGTTTCAGCAACTTCTAAATAACAATGCACTCGATCACTGGTGGAAAGAAAACTTTAGAGTTACAAGTAAGCGTGCAATTAACCAAGCGTATCAGAGGTCAACTCAGAGAGCAGCAGCAGGCGATTTCCTGTATTAGCTACGTTCTGCATTATGATTGGCCAAGCGGTTTGATTGTGCAATAGTATGGTAAACATGTCATAGTTGTGTTGATTTTTTGGCTTATAATGATGACGGTTGAATGGAATTGCGGCAAGCCTTCAATGGCTTAAATTTTTGCGTCTTTTGCGTACTGTTACATAATGAAACTGTAATAGCAATTATTAATTGTTTTAAAATAGCACAAAAGCGAAAGTACACGGGTCAGCCAATACTATGCTACCGGTGCCAAGTGCAGGTTCAATCAAATTAGTTGCAACCTGTAGGTAAACGAACTTAAAATATTCACCTTTATACGGACTTCTATTTTATGAAAGGGGTCAATCCGGCAATTTTTTTCTTAGTCATATGGGAAGTTTAACTGAGTCAGAGGCTGTCCTATTCAGTACATTTGATAGCTGCGCTCAAAAGAACATGCTATTTTGCTCTGCCTTTTAAGTCGCTTAGCGAGTGACAACCGGAAATATCGTGAAAAGAAAAATTGGTAAGAATATTCTGCTCCCGGAGGGGGGTGGGGGGGGGGGGTGGGACTCCTATAAGTCGTCAAGCGGAGGTGCTCGTCAGGAAAAAAAGTGAAACCCTGAACACACTAAAAGATACCATTTTCTGGGAAAATGAGTTTTTTTTTTAATCATATATTCTAAAAGATACCTAGATCCCCTAATTTTAACCCCTAAAAGATACGACGAGCACCCCCACCCAACCACATATGCGAGTCCTCCTCCGGGGTTCTGCTATACGTTGTCTACCCGGTATGATGAACAGCGAGGAGCGATTTTTTATGTCGCTTAACGAATGTCAAAGTGAAATCTCGTGAAAAGAGTTAATTTTACGATTCGTTTAAAGTCAACTCGCTTAAAGTTAAACGAGTCAACTTTTCGCGCTCGACGAAGCTGAGAAATCTCACGCTGTATTTTTGTTCGCTTTTTGAGTTGTAATCTTTGTCTGCTGTTCCAATAGTTATTAAATATTTAGGTGTCATGATTATGCAATAGTATGCAAGAGAGGGTAGATTTTGCTTATTCAGCTAACTAAAAATGTTTCGGTTTGATTATGCAAGAGTGTGGATTTCGGTTTTGTGCTATTTTAAAACAATTAATCATTGCTATTACAGTTTGATAATGCAACAGTACCCAAAAGACGTAAAAATGTTCCTGATTTTGTTTATAAAAGTTATCAAGGAAGCATTTTAAGAAGCATTTTATAAGCGATTTCAGCGTGTTTATTTTTTTAAGAGAGATTTTGTCTCCATTTGACAAAAAGACAATGTATTGTTTGAGTGGCAAGTAAGAGAGAGAAAACGTTCTTGGCGTATAAAGTCTATAAAAAGAAGACGAATATCAATTGCGTGTCGTACTGATAACATTGAAATCCTAAAGCGGACAAGAGAGTTACCTTAGAGTGCTCAACGTAGCTTGATTGCATTGAAATCCTGACACAAGAGAGTTGCCTTCGAGCGCTCAACGTAGCTCTATTAGCAAAGAATATAGCACACTTAAAGCAAGAAAAAATATATTTAAATCTATTATTTCGTTAAACAAAATTATCAATTGTTTGTAATGGTTGCTTTTAATGGTTCAGGTGCTATAGATTCAGTTTTACTACTAGAAAGTAGGTTATCTGAATTAAATAGAATTGCTCTTGATGTTGGAGGAGGTGGCGATTGTTTTTTTCGTGCCGTATCACATCAATTGTATGGCGATGCTACGAACCATTTTTATATACGTAGTCTTGGCATTGAATATTTAGTATATAACCCAGAACAGTTTATAGAGAGTAATACTGAACACTCTTGGCAAGAATATTTGAATAATATGTCATGTCAAGGAACATGGGCTGATGCGATTATCATTCAAGCTGTGGCTAATTGTCTCAATTTATCAATTTATATTGTTGAATCAAATGAAACTTTTGCTCCTGTCACTCTTGTTTAATTTTGGTTCCTATTACAAATTAAGTTATCGTCTCTTTCGTAGAAAAATACGTAAACATTGGGAACATCAAACTTTAAGAGGGTATAAAGGAAAAGTAACACACATCTGAACAGCGCCACCATTTTGGACGGCAATCTATCCGTTCCGATGTTAACCGCGTAACTCTTTCCTCCTTTCCGGTTCTAGATTTTTGTTCGTGAAATGACCAGAACTCAATTCGTTCTATAGGTGTCAGAACATTCACTGAAGCGTGATGCTTGAAGTTGTTTCTCGCGGTGAATTTGCCTGTAAAGAGCTGTAAACCCGGCGCAGCTTTTTCTCGACAGCTACAGTGAGCTTACTTTACCATTTTGTAAACAAGGCCAAACACACGACAAATTAATCTAGCACTGCTAAATGAGGGTGCTAATGGGGGTACCCAATTGTCAGTTAACTACTATTTTTTTTCGGCCAATTGTCAGTTAACAAGAGGCTACACTGGTAGCCTATACTCATGCGCTTGTATAAGAAAGTTTTACGTTTTTCTTTTTTAACTGGGTCACGCTGTCGGAAATCGGTTCATTTCAATATTTTCATTCATTGATCTTATCAAGTGATTTAGCTTGACAAGTAGGAAATTACGTATATCAGTAAGGCTTTTAAATTTGCAAAGTTAAGATAAGGTTACTTTAAAGGCCATGAGAATGACCAGAGTGAATGCGTTTTCGGGATTGGACTTAGAACAGCCGCTTTACGAAAATTATTCGACATTAGATTCTCATCTAAAAACCATAATTTCTCACCTGTCAAGATAGCTTCCAAAACCGTAATAAGGATTGTCAGTATTAAAGATGTCTGTTTGATACAGGATCGTACACAGAGAGTATGGGAAGGAAAAAAATCGAATTTCACTGATGCTTGTGTCCAATAAAATACGCTGTGGCTATACGGCCGGTAACCGGTCAAGGTTTTCAAAACACTAAATGGCCGGCAGTTCTATATTCACAGTAAATTTCTCAAAATCGAAAAATTCCAGCTAATCTAAACTATCATATGTCGATTTAGAAAAGTCAAGCGATCCTGAAATGCTTTATAGATCTCAAGTCTAGGGTTTGGTTTACGCTGGGCTCAGAAGACGAAACCATGTTTTGTGACACTTAAACTTTTTTCAGTTCCACTGCCGGTCAAGGTTTTCAAAACACTAAATGGCCGGCAGTCCTATATTCTCAGTAAATTTGACAAATCGAAACAATACAGCCATTCTGAACTATCATATGTCGTGATCCTGATCAAACGAGCCGGTTTGTGGGATTTCTATATCACGAAACCATGTTTTGTGACACTTGGAACTTTTTTCAGCTCGACTGCCGGTCAAGGTTTTCAAAACACTAAATGGCCGGCAGTTCTATTTTTTCAGTAAATTTCACAAAATCGAAAAGATCCAGCCATTCTGAACTATCATATGTCGTGATCCTGATCAAACGAGCCGGTTTTGTGGGATTTCTATATCACGAAACCCCCGACGAAACCATGTTTTTGCAGTCGAACTGAAAAAAGTTCAGTGTCACAAAACATGGTTTTGTCTTCTGAGCCCAGCGTAAACCAAACATTAGACTTGAGATCTATAAAGCATTTCAGGATCGTTTGACTTTTTTAAATCGAGATATGATAGTTTAGATTAGCCGGAATTCTTCGATTTTGTGAAATTTACTGAGAATATAGAACTGCCGGCCATTTAGTGTTTTGAAAACCTTGACCGGCAGTCGAACTGAAAAAATTTCTAAGTGTCACAAAACATGGTTTCATCTACTGAGCCTAGCGTAAACCAAACACTAGGCTTGAAATCTATAAAGCATTTCAGGATCGCTTGACCTTTCTAAATCGACATATGATAGTTTAGATTAGCTGGAATTTTTCGATTTTGAGAAATTTACTGAGAATATAGGACTGCCGGCTATTTAGTCAATAGTCCAGTCATTTTGTAATCGGACCCGCTACTAATTGCAACAGAAGCTTTCTCATCATAAACCAGTTAGAAATAACCTATTTATGAATATACTAAAAGTCTCTAAAGATCCAAGCATGGGAACACCTCCAAATACGATCAACGTCAAACTCGCTCTCTGCCGCAACATAGAAACGAGGCTATAAATCGAAATTCGCTGTTAAGCGCTTTTTATTGGTATAAATCGAGCCATTTTCCTTCAAAACTAAAAACATACTCTTAATACAATGATTCCAGGCCCTAATCTGGAAAAAGGTAAGGTAAGGTAAAGTCGCACACGAGCCACAATGGCCCACACGACCGGAGCTTAACCCGGTTTCTGTAGCATGAAACAATTAGGAATATTGCTACTCTCCCCTGGATGGGATGCTAGTCCATCGCAGGGTTACCTCCAGTATTTTGTCGCCGGTACACATTTATACACCTGGGTGGAGAGAGACAGTGTGGAGTAAAGTTTCTTGTCTAAGGAAACAACACGACGGCAGAGACCAGGCACCGAACCATCGACGCTTTATGATTGGAAACAACAACCAACGACATCGCGAAAACTCGTAAGCCACAAAACCGTCTAAAATGGACATCATTTGCGCCAAAATTGCATACAAGACACAACGAAAACACAACGTTGAGGTAAGTGAAGTTTATTTCCACATTAAAGCTTTATTTTAGCATATATAAGACTAAAATGGATTTCCCATACAAAGTCTTCAAATCGTTCGTTGCGTAAACGTCACATACTAAGCTTGGGCTGCCTGTGGATATCTGACTCGGAAATCTCATCAGCTAATACAGACGCTATAGTACTCTCATTACCTGAATTGACAAAATGAAGAAGAATCTGATGTAATTGTTGTCTGCTTTGGGTGACATGTAAAAGTGTATCGTATTAATTTTACAGAAGTCAATACCTCTATGCTCAATCTCAGTCTCTGTTTGCTGCAACTTCCCCGTTCACATCGCAAATTGTGGTGTTTTGCTTTATCCACAAAATAAATGGTTATTACCTGGCTGCTGTAGAAGCGGTACAGGTACTTCCAAAACGTTCGAATATAGCACACTCAGCAGCATCCACAGTGAGGTGCGCACGCACTGCCAGTGCAATAGCCTTTCTGGTCATTAGACGCATATATCAGTTCTAAGACTTCTTGTAAACCGAACCCCGCCATCAGAAGGCCGATACTTCCGAGAAAGCTGATCTCCGCGTGAAAAGCACCAAGACGCACGATCACATTGCGCAAAACGCTGTTAGCTGGTTCCGTCTGCATTATATTAAAGGCCTTTAACCATAGGGGCTGATCAAACGTGATGATTGGATTCATAATCTCGTGTTGCTTAGCATGCTCAGAAACAAAGTTCATGGCGGAAGAGATAGACGTGACATCGCTCGGATTCATATCGATCATAGGAAGAAACATAACAGAAGACTTGCCCTGCGGGGTGCCTTCCTTGGTAAACAGATTGTATATGCTACTCCAAGATGGGCGCGGGGTGCCAAACAGTAGAGATACCTTCCACAGGACGCCGACGTTAGCAGTTGGGTCTTCCGCTCCTACAAGAACAAGGGTCTTTATATTTGATCTCCATGTTCACCTGTCTGGGCCCAAATGGATATAGTTCTACCCTTCCAGTTGTCGAAATTTCTTCTGGAGTAACTTCGCGTCGCGGGACATCACGATTGTGTTTGGTGCCAGGTATAAACGACTGCAATCATGCCCATACCGTGGAAGGTGTTAATGACGTCCAGTGTCCTAGTGTTGTGGTCGACGTTGTAGGCCGCGTACTGGACAAACTCGCCATTAAAATAAGGTATATTAGTTCCCTGGCCAAGTGCAGCATTCTGGTTGAACATTTGCACTTCTTGGTTATGATGAACAAAATCCGTGGTGATGCAAGGTGCCAATAAGGAAGCGCGAGGCACACTTGTGGTGCCACTGAACTGCAAGCCCGATCTGTAAAGGTGCGACAACGACTCGTGGCCGACGTTACCTTCAACGAGTTATTTGTTTCTGAGACAAGAACTTTCAGAAATGCTGAAAGTGTAACGGGGAGATAGTAGACATGTGATTCGGCATCGGTGGCTAGCGCGGGGTAGTTGTCACTTGATGTCGCAATTGATTTGACATCCTTTTTCTATTAGCTTAGCTGCTGTTTTGATGATGTTCATTTTTGTTCTTCGATATCCACGTCATCCCGCTGCTCGTGGAACTCTTGTAAAATTGTAGCAGCAGTGGTTCAAAAAGTTACAACGCTCGGCTTACCGTTAATAACCGTTATTATGATCTTATCTCCAAAATTCTCAAGAATTTTGGTTTTCATGTGCTGCCGCTATTTGTATTACTCAAATATTCTTCCATTATCTCCATTAGATCACTCACTGTTATCTGTTCGACGTCATTTTCTTCAAGAAAATTCGTGAATATCAAAAAAGCCTCGCGTTTTTCTTCATCCCGGGGACGACCTACTTTCCTCTTTTTGATAGCAGGTAGCTCATCCGCTTCATAACTGAACTTTAGGTAATTGCCTCTTTGTGCAGACGTTTATACTGCAGGTTTGGTGGTAAACCGCGTTAGCAGCAGGCAAATCGTGCACACTTAGAAGCCTAGCATTTATCGTTTCAGACCACTCGCCCTTTCTCTCTGAACAAATTTTCAATATTGTGTCTCTCTTTTCAATTGTTGCAACCCTGAATGCTTCCCCCGGTCTTTTTCTCTGTTCTCCGAACTCAACTTTGGTGCCACAAAAGATACTCAGTCAGTCTTGAATGAGAAACGTTGTTCTGCTTTGCGTTTTAGAGAGCGACGATTACTAGTTGTTTCAGACGAAACAACTAGTTTAGCTTGCTTGATGTTGCTGGGAAGGCAATACTCTCGCTGACAGTTCTGATGCACCTGCTGCCCAGGAACCGTAGTGATGGTATCATTCCGCTCTGTGCTCGCCCGATTTATTCCCTCGCTTCCCTTTTCTCTTAGAGTTACGACGTCACCCTCACCACGGCAAGATATTTTTTTAAATAACACAGTTTACTGTTTCATCCATGATTCAAAAATCTTTTTTCTGAAATTATAGGCAAATTGGATAGTGTAAAAGACATTAAGACAACGATAGATTTGTTTCTGCCCAAAACAAATCTCAAATACGTAATGCAATTTCTATATACAGCCATATGGTACTCAAGAACGTCTAGGTTGATTTCATAAATATGACTTAAATTGGCTTTCTTGAACTTTTTTAAAAGTTTGGTTTTATTCTTGCCGAACTTATGTCTTCAGTGAGAATGAATTGCAGACAAATTGTTTTGTGTTCAAAGCGCATTTATTGTTCGCATGATAAATTTTAATTTTAGAAAAGGTTTTAATTTAGTGATTTCTAAGTTATGAGAAAAAGATAACACACGAAGCGCGAAGCGATGAGTACAATATCTGTTGTTTTCACTGAGATGAAATTCGATAATTTTGGGATTCACTACTCAGGTCGCAATGAATTTTTCTTGAATTACCGATAACCTTAGCACATAACCGTACTGTTTCTTTTAGCATAAAAAATTCTTTTTCAACTTTTAATTTTTTTCGCGGAAGACAAAATTCTTTACTAAATGCCTCAGCCAGATAGCTAACAGCGCAGACGCTTTCTGCAAGCTTTGTGTTTTTTGCTGATTAAAGAATTTTAAGTGAGCAATTGTTTGATGTAATCTGTACCCTTTTATGTAAATGGACTTACCTTAAGGAAGAAAACACGATAAACTCTTTCTCTCTCTGCTAGCGCATGCTGCACGTGGTAAAAACTCACGCGATACTGCAGATAGTACTTGCAGCTTCGTTTCCATGCTGCATTATATGGGGTTCTAATAAAACTCGTTTTTAGTCATCTTCCCCCACTCAGATTTTCAGAGACTTTTACTATGTTATAGAGGACATGTTCCTGGACCAAAAGGCGCTAAAAAACCTTCTGTTGCAATTAGTAACAGGTTGACCTATTTTTGGCGATAAAATGCCTGGACTACAACCCGCGTTCGCGTGCTAGGACAAAATGACGAAACAGAATACATACCATGTATCTCACTTGTCGCACTTCCCATTAGAAAAGGTAGCTCCATTTCCAACTGAGCCTTTGTAACAGCTTTCCCGTCGATCTTCTCTAATCGCAACAACTTTAAATCAAACTCACCGAGTCCAAACTTTCCGCTTATTGTTTGATTATATGTCCATTGAATTGTGCTTTGTCATGTCAAACGGTATGCGACTTATGTGTCATTCGAATGCCGATCCTTTGTCATCATCTCGATAAAAACTCAGAATAACTTTGACCACGCCACTCGACGCCATCACGGAGATCAAGGTCAACGCTCTACGACCCTGGTACCTTTCGCATATAAGATCGGTTAATATGTCACCTGGTCACGCAGCGAGGCAGGTAAAAGTCACAAAATAGCTTTGCTGTTAGGAAAAAACTATGTTGCTTTTATTAACAACAACAATCGTTCATTTAGTATAATTAATAGAATGTCACTTAACTGTTACCGTATTTTCTCGATTAAACGCCGGGCCCCGAATAAACGCCGGGTATAATTGAGGAAGTTGTAAGTAAGCTCCTCAAACGTTTGTTTGTGGTATAATAAACTTAAGATTTAAGGGCAAGGTACAAGGCTGCCAAGAAAAACGAATAATAACCCTTTCTTAAAAAATGGCGGGCGAGAAAAAACTGCTGATACAAAGAAACGCCGGGTCCACAAGGCCAAGTTTGAAATAAACGCCGGGGGCATTTAATAGAGAAAATACGGTAACTTTTCATTTATCAGTTAACTACTATATTTTTGGGCAATTGTCAGTTAACTGTTAACCCCATCAGCACCCTCCTAAATGCACTGGTATTCTAAATTTCACTTTTGCCGGAACGCAATTGGCATGAAAACAAACAAAACGAAAAAAACTCGCGAGATAATAACGCCTTTTGTCACAACATTTCACCCACGACTGAAAAACCTTAAACAAATACTGATGAAAAATGGAGTTTCGTTCAAAACCAACCATTCCTGAAAACTATTTACAAAACGCCGTCTAACACATCATACAAGACGTAAATCACTTAACGACACGACTCATAACAGCCAAACTTTGAAAGCTAATATAAATGCATCGCAACCGCAAAACCACATAGCGGAGTCGGTGCAGGCCTGTCATGAACCTCATTTCGATCTAAGGGAAACTAAAAAAGTGACCGCCAGGAGTGGTGCCCTGTTTATCCGCTCCAGACCCAATATTTTCTATATAAGTGCGTCCATAGCAGACGTGACCGAAAAATGACCACGTGATCACCATTTTCCCGCCATTTTTCATGTCAAAATATATAAAACAGCAGACTTGATACTTTAGCTAACTACAAAACTTTCCGTTTCATTATGCAAGAGTGGGAACAGCAAAATACCATAAATTTTGACTTTCGTTCTTTTTTCGAATACTGCTGGAGAGTTGAAAAAGAAATGGCTGATGGCGCGATGTTTGCTAAACATAGCTCAAATTGTCCTGGCATGGGGAAAGGCAGCTCTAGAGAAATGACATGTTGTTACGGCCTCCTTTCATTAGATTCGGCAAATGTGAAGTTCAATGTTTGAATCGGGCCTTACTTTAAAGAATATTAAAGATTCAGTCACCATTTGTTGTGTCAATTGATATTTTGATAATTAATATTAATGTCTCATCTGATCAGATATAAAGTCATTGCACGTGACGTATTATCGATGTGGGCTTTTAATTGTTTTGAAATTGCGGCAATCTATTGTATTTGATTTAGAAAGTCTTTTCCATTGTCAAATATCCCAACCGAAAATAGACAATGAATAACTGAAAATGCACTGTGTAAATTGAACCAACAACACATTTTCATCGTCAATTAGCTAGCAAGGCGGGAAAAGTCTTTCACTTTCACTTCACTAACATCAAAATTATTTACATTCACACTCGTGATTCTTTGTTACTCATAACTTTTTTTGACTTGCACCAACACGAATTTTCAAACCAAGTTCTCTCAATCTTCTCTATCCTGCCAAGAACCATATCCAGTTGACTACTGCGCCTCGCATTTTCTACATAATGTCTGATTCTACAACGCCATCTTTACCATATTTATTTTATATTTATTTTAGATTCTTCTTTTTTTAACCTCATGTTTCAACGCATTAACGAGATGGCTTTAAGAGCCCTTTGATTTAATACAATTTTATATAGAAAATTAATTTAGTTAGATAATGTAAATTAGTTGAGTACTTAATCTGTTGTTGTTAAAAACACGGCTCGATGGAAGAGCATGTATTGTGAATTGATACCGTGTCTAAATAAAGTTTACCTACCTTACCTACCTACCGTTGTTGCGTGGTCGTCCTGATGGTGTAGTGGTTAACACATCGGCACTAGAACCGAAAACCGAAAATGTGAGGGTCATGAACACTTATTGATTTTAATACAGTTCTGTTTCGTAGACCAACACAAAGTTGATCCACTCATCAGTTAATCTCCATACACACTGAAGTATCGTTACGGTTTACATCAGCAACATGATGATCGCGTGACATCGTTACATCAAGAAGAAAATATAATATGGCGGAGAAATATAATATGGTTTAACCTACCATTCAACAGAAACGTCGAAACCAATATAGGAAAAGCGTTCATCAACCTAATTGGCAAATGTTTCCCACCTGACCACAAATTGACAACCACACAACCCGAACAACAACAAACCACTAAAATATGCAACTGTAGAAACAAGAATGAGTGTCCATTAAAAGGTGACTGCTTGCCACGGTCACCACCAGGGAAAAGAGCGAGACATGTGGGCCTTATGGCTACAGATTTTAAAACGAGATGGCGGAACCACCAAACGTTTTTAAAACATGAGAAAAAGCGGAATGACACTGAGCTAAGCAAACGTCAAAAGGGAATAATTTACAATTTCGTGAAAGATCCTCGCAAAGGCTAGAGCGACACTAACCTCACTAAACGCTGTAATTTATACATCAAAGAGACGTTTTTTTTATTATATCGGAACCGCAATAGACCTCTTTAGCTTGTATGTTTTGGTTTCCCAATGTAGATCATGTGATGTCATCCTAGAGAGCTGTTTCGTTTTAATTTTGTTTTCTTCACGTGCATATGTATGCATAATTTATGAAAAGACAAAGGACAAATTACCTTAAGAATATCACATCATGCATTGTTACTCACAGCCCTTCCATTTCGGGTGGGACTCTTATTTCTTGAGAGGTGCTATTATTAGTCGGGAGTTTCTACGGCATTTTTCATATAAATGGGAAGTGCAAGTAACTTGTCGTATAACAATTAACAGCTGGCTTTTTTATAACAGTTTCCTCCAAATATGTTTTGTATGCACCCAAACAAAACAAGTTAAGAGTAATAAAAATGTGACCTATGCGAACATTTATTGTTTTATTGCCAGTTTACCGTTAAAAAAGGACGGATATAAACTAACTCTGCAGGGTCTTTGTCCTTTGTCTTGGTTGTCTTAGTTGCACTCAGACCAGAATTGAGGCAACTGCCTCGGTAAAACAAATACAGTTTCGTTTTTAAAGAAAAATAATATAAAATGTTTCTAGAATTAACCCACGCATCCTAGGCAATTGAAGAGTGATAATCTCAGTTAACTTTAATTATGAGAATATTCACCGCGTTCCAAAATGTTGTTGTTGTTTGTTTTGCTTTCTTATACACCTTTGTAATTATATTTGGTTTGGCTATTTGGTTATGGGCCTGGCATTCGACGTCTAATCCTTAACATCCCAAAGGTATGCTCTTGCATTCCAAATTTGTGTCAGAGATTGGACGAACATTATTGCCTTTTTGCAAAATGAGGATACCAACAGATATGTAAACGTCTCCGTTTACCCGTTTGTCTTAGTTCTAGAAGTACGCGACCTTTCATCCTATCACTCTCAAGGTGTTGTTTAGTGAATGAGACCACATAGATCAAGCTTTTACATTGTTTTCTATTTGCATTAGATGACACACGATGGAAAGGTGAAGCTCGCAGACGTGGGAGTAGCCAAACACGAGAAAGATATTACTGGTACAGTGTGCGGTACTTCCCTGTACGTAGCTCCTGAAGTCCTCGAGGGACGGATCTACAACAGTAGAGCAGACATGTATAGCTTTGGTTTTGTACTTTGGGAACTGTGGTACGGCCAGACAGCGTTTCGTGACATAGTTGTCAGCCGAAACCAAGCGACCCTCCTCGCAGACGTGAGACAAGGACTTCGACCGCATCACATTGAGGGAACATCACGTCCATGGCCTGAATGGGAAACAGTAATGGAGTCGTGCTGGCAAAAAGATCCACGCGAAAGGATGACAGCCAAAAAGAGTTGGGTGTGTTTCAAACAGCTGCAAAATAAAGGAGTGATTCGTCCCAAGGTGCCCCCAACACCACCACCAAAGAGGTCGGTAGGACCACGATCCAGCAGCAATGCTTCGGAGCTTAAAACCAAACCTAAACCGGCTCCTCGCCCAAGGGTGAAGTCGACAGGGGCATCTGTTTCATTCTGCCCTAAAACAGAGGGCATGAGTATGCATTTTGACTCAAAAGAATAGAACTTACCAGTGATATTCCACACATCTTAAGTACCAGTAAATGTCACATTTGGTACCCTTATCATAAGTTATCAGGATAGATGGGTTTTTCAAGACCCACTGACACATTCACTGGATACATTTGAACAACAATAACATACAGTTGCCTTTGATTTTGCTGGATATTTCGTATTACAATTCAACACATTGATACACTGCCCAAATATGGTCATAAAGCTCTCGATGTACGTTAGGTCTACATGACGTATATCCAGCGATAAAGGTAAATTTCGCATTTTGAAGGAAAGTGATGACCGCTGCCTGCTATTTCGTGTTTTTAGGAGAAAAAGTGCGTGAACTATTAGATAAAAAAGGGAAAAGAAAGAAAAAAGAGAAGAAAATAAAAGAAAATAGAAAAATTATTGATCACATGATTGGACAAAAAAGGCGCGAGATTTTCCTGTTGAGTTGCAGTGTTTCTCGGCGAAGCTGAATGAAAGCTGGTTCAAAGTTCAACCGCTCGATCGACACTGAGTGAATAAAGGCGTACAATTTTCGGAAAATGGCTTCTAGTAATCACCTCAGGAATATGATATAGACTTGACACTTCCTCAGAAAAGTTTCTGATATTTGTTTTAAGCGGATTGAAGTTAAACGATCTCGTCATTACGCCTGTAGGGGCTAAAACGAGCAAGTTTGTAAACAACCACGATCGACTCAGCTCGACTTCGATGCTTAAAGATTTGGTGCTGATGTAAGGAACTATAAAAAACCACATTAACTGCAGGTATCGATGTTTTAACCGTTTCTTGTATTCGTTAGCTGCAAATGTTTGTAAAACACACTGTCCTCGTTGCAGTTCTTTCAAACTTTTAGCTGCTATGTTTACAATATAGGTAGCCGTGCATTGTCCAATTTGTTTTGATTCTGAACTGAACTATTTAAGACGCGATACACCTGTAACTAAAGAAAATATATTCCATTTTACTGTGTTTTGATTCGTGTAGTCACAACTCGGTCCCGTTCTTTACGTAGACGAAAGCTTTTCGTAAAAACTCTAAAATTGTGTACGTTAAATCAATCCGTTAGCTTGGTAAAATTTTCGGCATTTGCTGCTTGTAGTGTAATAAATGGCGGGAGGTAATAAAAGGTTATAAATCTCGATGAATATTTTCTCGAAACTGTGATTTGTTATCGATGTGTTGAATTATAAAACATTTATAGTGTCCAAGCTTGCGCAATATCGCCCGCGGCTAAGTACCGGCGATATAGCGCTTCGCTTTCGCACTATAACCGTTAAATGTGCGTTTTTTGAAAAACATGTTGTATTGAGTGTTAGCTGTTATTTGCACCGACGATTGGATTTAGAACCACTTTTTACAACACAGCAACTGGGACGAAGTTACCCCAAGAAAAGGTTTTCACCTTGTATAAACACTACATGTTGTTGTAAGCGAGCTACAGTAGTTTCCTTGGTAAGGAGATTATAAAATAAATTTGTTATAGAAGTCACAGACCAGGTAGTGAAAGGAATGAAGGAAAACAGTCAAAACCGGACCCACCGATGCAAAAAGAAAAAAAAAAAGAATATGGCGTTTGCTTTGGATCCCCCATCGGCCATCTTTAAAGATGGTATGTATGGTTGTAGCCCCCCTCTATCGAAATTTAACCTTAAATCCTGAACGCATTTCAGGCCAATATGTTTCCCAGAACCTCAAAGTAACGTAGGACTGGTATAGATCTCATAAAGTACACTGGTTGTGTCCACAGTCTGTAAAGTTAGAACCACCTTGTACAGCACAACTGACACTGCAACACAACAACAGGAACGTACTTAATTCCTAGCAGCTTTTATTTGTGTGGTCATGATTCCATCCACAGGCTCAAGGATTAGCCTGTCAACCACTAACATTGCACAGCAATTTAAACAACACCACAGGAAGGAAGTGGTCAGTAGCTTTTATATGATTAATCATGCTTTAGAACCAAATGCAATTACTTCAGCTTGAGTTTAATTGTGCGATTCGAAGGGCTTAGTTATCATAATGATTATTTTGATAATTTTCGTTACAATGCCCAAATAAAAAAAAAAACAGCATCATAAGTGAAATGATTAATTTGTATCCTCACCTGAATTTTGTTTTTGATTTCTTTCTAGAATTGAAAGTAACTTGTATTGCTTTGATGATACATCATCGCTATATTTATTCTGTCTTTTTGTAGGAATTTTAGAAGAAAATGACTGTTTTTAGTGTAGAAAATACATGTCTCGTACATCAGAGAAGGCATGGATTTACAAAAAATGCTAAAAATTCAACTTCATCGGGGAAATGCGGAAATTGCAAATATCTTTGCTAGAGTTGCAAAATATGATGCAATTAAACATTTTGCTGCTTTCGGTAGCATTTTATTATTTTTTTTTTCACCGAAAAAAGGTGAAACACGCATTTTTATTCAAAAATGGCTTGACCCCATGTTACTTATGGCGCCATATATTGTTGCCATAGCAACCGGTTGTCGCCAAACTTGATAAAAATGTGTCAAAAGGATAAAATTAATCAACAGCCACTGAAGACGGCATGTGTTAACAATAAAATAAAATGCTTTTGAAAAAATCCGAGAAAAAACTTAAGCGGAGGTGGGATCCGTCCTCGGTTGTAAGTCAGGCCCCGGTTCCTGGAAAGCCGATTAAACTATCCCTCGATTAGCGGTTAATCTACGATTAAATTTCTTATTCCTAGAATAACAAATCGAGGGATAAAAAGGCGTTCCTGAAAACGGATTTAACCCTCGATTAACTATCCCCCGATTAAACTCAGAATAAACCGGTTTGATAAGTTATTCACATGCAGGCGCGCGCGAAAATGACAATTCGCGGGAAAAAGGCGTCTTACACGAAGCTTGCAAGCTCTTGTTTTCATTCATTCTGACTCAAATAGTCTCGTCACAAATTATACAAATCGAACCTTAATATTGGTTGTTTTAGTCGAAGAAAAGAAACGTAATCTCTTGCGATTTGGTCAAAGGAAACAGAATGAAAATCAGTGATTCAGTTGAAAGCGATGTTGACTCCGTGAAGGAAAATTAAAACTTATAAAGCTGTTGTAAACCGAATCGGTGAGTTCATTCGATTATCTCAATTGTCAAATTAGTAAATTGTCAGCCATGTAACCTTTTGATTAAATCTGAATAATAAAGCAGCGATTTCAGAGAAAGAGCTTTCATAGTTTTATACCATCATCGTAGCTTTGGTTGTGTATAGAGTTCACGCGCTAAAATTCGAAACTTGTCTTTCATCTTCTTTTGACACCAATTTAAGCTTAAGCTTAAGATTAATAACTTACATCTTATTTTTGCGTTATTTTCCCACCCTTTTCTACTGTACGTAAGTTCTGCAAAAATAATTATTTAATACAAGAATTCTCGGATAGAATCCCCAAACCGGTAAAACGATATGTAAAGAGTTTATCAGTATGACATTTTAAAATTTACGAGCGCTAATAGACTATTTAATTTCATGGCGTGTTGTTTTTATCTTGCTTTTCAATAATATAACTAAGCTTCATATATTCTCCCTGCTTCGTGAAAGCCATGCTAAATGCAAAAAATACATCTCTTGAATCTGACCGTTCAAAACAGTTAGCATGATTGGTGTAAGCTTAGCAGGTGCTTTTATTATGTTAAGTAATTACCGTGACTGCAAGATTTGCGTGTTTGCGGGTGTTAGTCCGCCTTGACTCGATCACCTTTCTCTGCATATTACATTTTTCTTCCGAAAACTCGGTTTAATTCTCTCCGGAATCTGTAAGAACAGCATTCCAAGTTCATCTATCATTAAAGTCGCCAAGAGGAACTATTTCTAGTATAAGTTGCTTTCTATATTTCCTGGACCAACTTAACGAAGAGTTTACTCCGACATTGTTTGTTTTGATAAAATTTATTCGCCGATTAGTGAGTTAATCGACCTCGCTAGGTGGATTAAATTTAACCCTTATTTTATCCCTAGGTTAGCGCTAATCGTGCTTTCAGGAACAGAATCTAATCGAAGGATAAATTTTATCCCTCGATTAGGCTGATTTAATCGTGGGTTAGCGGTAATCGGCTTTTCACCTGTTACGTCATGACAATGAATATAACTTGTTGAACAATGGGGGCACTCGTTTGATTATTGTAGCATCAATTAACTGATTAAGAGTGGTAAGTATTGATCCACTGTAAAATTCATTAATAATTCATAACAGTTATGACCAATAAATAGGCAGTATTTGAGTCACATCTATACCTTTGTAAACCCCAATACAAATCAATTGAGTTGTGGCGTGATGAAGCGATATATTCATAGCTTGATTTAGTTAACTGAGATTTTAGAGAACGTTAGAAGAGAGCAATTTATGTGGCGATATTTTAGTTTGTAGAGGTCTGAGAAGTATTGAGAAAGGGAAGGGTTTTAAAAGAGTTTAGGAAGGGTTTGAAAAGCTCAGAAAGCTTTAATGTTAAATGTGAGGAGCATGAAAATGTCTATGTTTTTTAAGTTAATTTAAAACCTGTGACTTTTTGCTTTGTAGTTTACGGTATGTGCATTTTGAATTAACCTTTTAAGCGCCAGTAGTGATCAGTACCAAATTTCTCCTTGTAGTATCAATGTACTATTAAGTACAGAGGTGATAAGAATTACGATAATGATCACCCAAGATGAGTTCTCTTGATCCTTTAACAATTTCTCCAGATTTGTCTTATACGAAATGTATGGGGACCAGTAAGGAGAATTTGTGCTTTGAGTTGAATTAAATATTGAAAGAAAGATACTCACAGACAGTCGAGTCCGCGCCAGAAATCACTGGCCTGAATGAACGAAAGTTCTGGCGCTCTCAGCTTAGACATTCTTGAGACATTCTTTTAACCTTAAACCGCTTATCTCAATGAAGGTCAATAAACACGTCGATTTTAATTAAATGCGCGAATTCCTATAACGTCTATAACTAAAATAGATATTTTCAAACGAAAGGAAAATATGAAATGTAATTGTGAAATATAGGTTTGGGTTATTAAAATTCTGAGTTTTTAAGTTTAGGTATTAGTACAAAACGCGTTTTTAGAGGAAAATATAAGAACATATGTTATATCACCGCATGATAAGTATTTGTTATCAAAGATTAAATCTGAACACCAGACATTGTGTTTGTGTAGTTGTTTTGTGAAGTGAAAAATGTTTCTTCCCAAAATGATAAATGGGGACTCCCTCGATCCGAATATGCGAGTTTTAGTGAGTATAGAATCCTTTGCATCCCATATTTTTCGAGCCGGAAAGTTCGAATTTGGCGGCCGGATCGGAAAGTGTCGATCTCCATTTTGCGCGCGATCAAAACGGTCGTATTAGGAGTGTCATAGCGAACAAGAGGGATTCGAGGAGATGAAGCACTTTACAGTGGCATGTTACCCCTTTTTTTTCGAGCTACAAGCATTGGGATCAGAAAGTGAGAATACCTATATGTGATTTGTTTAAGGGAAAGGATTTAGGGAAGAAGCGGACGCATTTTGCCTGTGTACACGATTTATGTTCGGTCAACTTTGACAACTTTCAACCCGCTTGTGAACTACTCTTATCAACGAATGATCCAGCAGCCTTTTCTCTAACATGTCATACTCAAACAAAATGTGAAGCTATCCAATTATTGCCAAGGATTTGGGAATAGGTTCCATTACCACAAAATGGACGATTGTTTCGTGTAATTCTGTTAATTACTCGAGAACGCACCGCCGGAAGAGTAAGTGTGCAAACTATTGTACTCGGACAGGACCCACCATTTTACAAAAAGACTGGTGGTCTCCTTATGTACCCCTCTCCCCCACCTAAAAAGATGGTATCTTGTTGGTATAGCCCCCATTCTATCAGGAGTAGAAACTGGGAGAAAGATAAAAATTTTCCTGGGCCATTTTACTGGCAATGCAAGCTTCATGTTGTGTGTATATTTCTATGAACTGTTTCTGTTTTATTGAGGTGTCTGTGAGGATGTCTGTTAACTCAATGACAGTATAGTGTACAGCCGCCTCTTCCTTTGAAGAAAAGCTAGCCATACACATGTTCAATGACAACTTCCCCCTTTATTTTGTGGCTTTAAGCCTGAAATAAAAAAACATATTTTTGGCAGGCTAAACCAAGTCTCAATAATTTATTTTACCTGCTTCACAAGCCACATGACCCGTCAGAATATCCACCTATATTGTATGTCTAAAGCAGAAGTAAGAAATGTCTTGAAAGAAGTTGTGTACTAGTACCAGCCTGTAAACTTGTAAAAATAGCCCTTTATAAGGGGTGCTTACCATTTGTAGGAAAAAACCGGTTAGGGTGACCTTTACATAATGGTAATTGATTTTCCAAATATACCGACCAACCGATGAGATTATCCTGGTACCCAGGCCGTTCACTCGATTTATAACACGAAATTCCACTGATTTCTGCTATTCCTCCGGTAAAACAAGTGCTGGGGATGGCGTTTCTGTGGTCCATAGTGTCGGAGATGAATAAGCAAGAACCACATTGTTGACGAGACGCCATATTGAAAAGACAACTAAAACCGCGCGAAGGTCCTTCAAGAGAGCCTGGAAACGGAAGTATCGTTCAAATGGTACGGATAACGAAACGAAAAAAAATAGTGGAGGTAGTCCACAATTTCCGAATTGATTTTCCGGAAATTATCTGCTCCATTCGACTTTCAACCGAAATTTCCGTATTTTTTGGCTAAATGGAATGCGCCCAAGATATCCATACAAAGCAAATAAAGTAAGCAAGGCTGATATTGCGTAAAACACTTAACGCGGCAACGACATGATACGGAGCCCAAACTGAAAGTCGATGTAGTAGCAGCCTTGCTTACTCTATTTGTGTTCACATTTTTGGCTAATTAGATCTTCTCTAGATCCTACGTACAGCAGCAGCATTTCGTGTGCGGTCCTTTGCCAATTATTCATACAAAGCAACCACGTCTGACAACATAATTTTCTCACGCTTTCTTGCATCATTCTCACTATTCGGAAATTCAAGACATTTACGGTATTCTCACCAAACGGTCCAAAAGCGTTCATCATGTACGGTTTACCCCATTTCGATTGAAAATGACGTGATAACGGCTTTATAATGACATCGTTCCTCGTGATACTCGAAATAACTCCTGGACACTCCTCGTCACTAACAGTAACAACAAATGAGGATTTAAACTCAAGAAACCGCGTACCCTTACCTAAATGCCTAATTGTAACATCCAAAACAATATTCAGACATAATATGACAGCAATGCATGATGGGAAGAACTTACAGGAGATAGCCCATAGGGCACTTTGATTTAATTTTGGATCAAGGACGACAACAATGCATCGTTTGGTGTTTAAATCCATAATAAAGATCAGTGTAAAACAGAATAACATAAAATAAACAGAGGAAATACTTATCTCTCAAAATGAGCAAAAAGCATCCGTCAAAATGTGGTTGCCATGGCAACGTCAAATTTTCTTTGACAACAAACTATCTGCCAAAATGTTCACAGATAAATTTTAGGAAAAGTCGAGAAGTTTCAAGGCTGTAGGTAGAAAGGCTTAGAAGTTATAAACGTTCAAAGTCGGCGCGGGCACTTTCCGCCCCCCCCCCCCCCCCCCCTGGTCTGAATAGGGTTAATTCCTAGTAGCTTTTATTTGTATGGTCATGATTCCATCCACAGGCTCAAGGATTAGCCTGTCAACCACTAACATTGCACAGCAATTTAAAAAAACACCACAGGAAGGAAGTGGTCAGTAGCTTTTATATGATTAATCATGCTTTAGAACCAAATGCAATTACTTCAGCTTGAGTTTAATTGTGTGATTCGAAGGGCTAAGTTATCATAATGATTATTTTGATAAGTTACGTCAATTTTCGTTACAATGCCCAAATAAAAAAAACAGCATCATAAGTGAAATGATTAATTTGTATCCTCACCTGAATTTTGTTTTTGATTTCTTTCTAGAATTGAAAGTAACTTGTATTGCTTTGATGATACATCATCGCTATATTTATTCTGTCTTTTTGTAGGAATTTTAGAAGAAAATGACTGTTTTAAGTGTATATAATTCATGTTTTTTCACCTAAAAAAGGTGAAACACGCATTTTTATTCAAAAATGGCTTGACCCCATGTTACTTATGACGTCATATATTGTTGTCATAGCAGCCGGTTGTCGCCAAACTTGATAAAAATGTGTCAAAAGGATAAAATTAATCAACAGCCACTGAAGACGGCATGTGTTAAAAAATCCGAGAAAAACCTTAAGCGGAGGTGGCATCCATCCTCGGTTGTAAGTCAGGCCCCGGTTCCTGGAAAGCCGATTAAACTATCCCTCGATTAGCGGTTAATCCAGAATTAAATTTCTTATAATATAGAGGGCAAAATTACTGAATGCTGATTGGCTGACGAAGAGGGCATTTTTTCTTAATTGAGGGCAAAATTACTCGCTCCTGATTGGTCGAGCATCAAATTTTCTCACTTGTGATTGGTTGAGCGCGTCGTCGTTGCATTCAGTTCGCTCGGCGGGATTTTGAAGAAAATTTAGAAACGCAGCGCTCGCATGTTTCGCCGAAGATTTTGTTATAAAAAAGGAATGAAATCGGAAGATACCTAAGAAAGGAATTCTACAGTTGAATTACAGCATTTTACGCCAATCAGGAAGCGATTATTTGTGTCAATTCTTGGATTAACTAGACGCCTGCAGGCCAGTTTGCGACGTTGAAGACGTAGAAGAAATTCATTCATGGCGACAAAAGCTGGTTTTAAAGTTCCATCACTTCATTGAAAAAATGCGGATTTCTGCGGACCTAAAAAAAAGAACTTTGACATATTTTGCTGAAAGGAAAAATATACGTTTAAAAGGAGAACGAATAAGGCTAAAAGACGTGAAAGAAAGCAATTAAGCTTAAATCGCCAAACGTGCAAGGAAGTTTGAACTCTCGCCATTTGTTGTTGTTATCAAAGCGGCAAAAACTTCAAAACACAGGTACGCAAAAATAAAACTTGCTTTATTTTTGTCGTAAAGTGTCTATGTTTTCTAGATGTACATAGCAGACAAATGTAACTTTGACCGAATAGAAATTTATTTAACCACAGTGAGTTGAAAAGTTTTTCTTGTCAGTTTGCGAGAGAGTATTTTCACTTCGGTTGGTTTCAAGTCTGAGTGACTCTTAAAAAGTCTGAAACGTTTCCCTATAATTTTGCCCTCTATATTATAAACAAGTAATCGCATGTTCCCTCGTAAAATTAAGGATTAATATCACTTGTGTTTTCAGAAGCTGTAGAAATTTCCCTCGTCGCTTCGCGACTCGGGCAATTTCTACAGCTTCTGAAAACACGCGTGATATTAATCCTTAATTTTACTCGGGCCCATGCGATTACATATACTTATTCCTAGGATAACTAATCGAGGGATAAAAAGACGTTCCTGAACACGGATTTAACCCTCGATTAACTGTCCCCCGATTAAACTCAGAATAAACCGGTTTGACCAGTTATTCACATGCAGGCGCGCGCGAAAATGACAATTCACGGGAAAAAGGCGTCTTACACGAAGCTTTCAAGCTCTTGTTTGCGATCCATTCTGACTCAAATAGTCTCGTCACAAATTATACAAATCGAACCTTAATATTGGTTGTCTTAGTCGAAGAAAAGAAACGTAATCTCTTGCGATTTGGTCAAAGGAAACAGAATGAAAATCAGTGATTCAGTTGAAAGCGATGTTGACTCCGTGAAGGAAAATTAAAACTTATAAAGCTGTTGTAAACCGAATCGGTGAGTTCATTCGATTATCTCAATTGTCAAATTAGTAAATTGTCAGCCATGTAACCTTTTGATTAAATCTGAATAATAAAGCAGTGATTTCAGAGAAAGAGCTTTCATAGTTTTATACCATCATCGTAGCTTTGGTTGTGTATAGAGTTCACGCGCTAAAATTCGAAACTTGTCTTTCATCTTCTTTTGACACCAATTTAAGCTTAAGCTTAAGATTAATAACTTACATCTTATTTTTGCGTTATTTTCCCACCCTTTTCTACTGTACGTAAGTTCTGCAAAAATAATTATTTAATACAAGAATTCTCGGATAGAATCCCCAAACCGGTAAAACGATATGTAAAGAGTTTATCAGTATGACATTTTAAAATTTACGAGCGCTAATAGACTATTTAATTTCATGGCGTGTTGTTTTTATCTTGCTTTTCAATAATATAACTAAGCTTCATATATTCTCCCTGCTTCGTGAAAGCCATGCTAAATGCAAAAAATACATCTCTTGAATCTGACCGTTCAAAACAGTTAGCATGATTGGTGTAAGCTTAGCAGGTGCTTTTATTATGTTAAGTAATTACCGTGACTGCAAGATTTGCGTGTTTGCGGGTGTTAGTCCGCCTTGACTCGATCACCTTTCTCTGCATATTACATTTTTCTTCCGAAAACTCGGTTTAATTCTCTCCGGAATCTGTAAGAACAGCATTCCAAGTTCATCTATCATTAAAGTCGCCAAGAGGAACTATTTCTAGTATAAGTTGCTTTCTATATTTCCTGGACCAACTTAACGAAGAGTTTACTCCGACATTGTTTGTTTTGATAAAATTTATTCGCCGATTAGTGAGTTAATCGACCTCGCTAGGTGGATTAAATTTAACCCTTATTTTATCCCTAGGTTAGCGCTAATCGTGCTTTCAGGAACAGAATCTAATCGAAGGATAAATTTTATCCCTCGATTAGGCTGATTTAATCGTGGGTTAGCGGTAATCGGCTTTTCACCTGTTACGTCATGACAATGAATATAACTTGTTGGACAATGGGAGCACTCGTTTGATTATTGTAGCATCAATTAACTGATTACAAGTAGTAAGTATTGATCCACTGTAAAATTCATTAATAATTCATAACAGTTATGACCAATAAAAATGCAGTATTTGAGTCACATGTATACCTTTGTAAACCCCAATACTAATCAACTGAGTTGATGAAATAAATAAACAGTAGCATTAACTTTTTGATACCTGTTCAGCTAATTAGTATTTATTAACTTTTCATAGAGATCTCTACTCATTGTTTCATTTCACAAGTACGATAAAATATTCGCGTCCGATCTGTATGGGCGTTTACGTAAACGCTTATACAGATCTCCCGCTCATATTTTATCCACTCCTTAAAGTGTAAGTACTGGAACTTTTAGAAACTGTTGTCAGCCACCTTAAGAAGAGGTAAGAGCCAAAGTAGAGTGTTTTCATACATGTAGCTGTTAAATTTAGTTCTAAATTTCATTAATAATTCACTACCGTGAAGGAGATTTGGACACCAGGCCTTATTTTGCATAGATTTTGGCGATTTTATTCCTTCGTTTTCTCCGCATTTAATGATTAGTTTGAGAAGGTATACAAAGCACTCGAAAACGTGTTTCAGCAGGTGTCCAAATACTTCGAAATAGTTAAAAAAGAACTCACCTCGGTTTTCAACCCTCTTCTTGGTGTTTGGATATCCTGATGAAACACTCTTCCTCGTGTTTGATATATTACTCCCCTCCCCTCCCCTTCCCCCCTTGTTTTTCAACCCTCTTCTCGGTGTTTGGATATCCTGATGAAACACTCTTCCTCGTGTTTGATATATTACTCCCCTCCCCTCCCTTCCCCCCTTGTTTTTCAACCCTCTTCTCGGTGTTTGGATATCCTGATGAAACCCTCTTCCTCGTGTTTAATATACTGCGTGCAAACCTGCATCATTACATTATGCTACGGGTCCTTGCTTATGTTGGTACATATTATTAAGGTGGTTCGATACAGTTTTCTGGAGACCAAACCAACAGTTTTCAATCGGCTTTTAAGCGGTCTTCTCCAAGTCAGATCAACGTGAAATTTTCACCACTGACTAGTTTTGAATTGACGTTTGGCAAGATGTATTTTCTGGTAAAATCGATATTACCATGACGACGATAAACAAGAAACTTAGAAATCGGTAAAAGTGAAATTTAGTGCGTTTAAGATTTCGCATTGAAAATCCCACATAGACATCTTAAAATATGGTATATGGCATATATATTTTGCAAGAATAAAGAAATTCTGTATGTTTGAATTCAAATAAATCGCAATAACATTTCAAACCTTACTATGTGTGTGCAGGTATTAAATTGACCGAGAGAGTAACACTGGTTTTGTGAAATTACTTAATGATAATGTCAAAAAGTAGCTTGATGTTATGTTTGTAAACCTTGAAAGTTTTGTTTACTTTTTACTTTCTCTTTTGCGATCTTGAGAACTACCATTTTTCCTAACATCTTTTCATTATTTTCACCAATGAAGACATGCATGGTTCAGATGACATGATTTGAAAGATCAGCTTGTGGATAATTCAAACTGCACGAATATTTTTGTGGCAGCCTTTACTACAAGCCAGGCAAGACTTATGCTCTATGATGTTCTGGATACTCTCGGAGATCAAGTTCTCGGATTTGATACTGATAGCGCCTGGTATGTAGATAAACCTGGAGGCGCAACTGTTGAAACTGGAGATATGTTGGGAGAACACACGGATGAACTCGGTCGAGATAAAATTGTTAATTGGTGCGGAAGCGGCCCAAAATCTTACAGTTATGTGACTGAAAAAGGAAAAATTACCTGCAAAGTTAAAGGATTCACATTGAATCACGAAAACAGCCAATATTTCAATTTGGCAGGAATGAATCAGATAATTAACAAACAAAAAGAAAGAATTACTATTGTCAATAAAAGGCATATCACAAGAGATATCCAAGAACAAAACAGGTTATCAATCAATACCAAGGAAAATACTTTCGTTTTGTTTATGATAAACGTTGTCTGAAAATAACTGCAAATTGCATTGATACAGTGCCGTATGGTTATTAGGGCATTTCTGATTTCTAGGAGAAAATGTGCAAAAGTGAGCCAGGTTGCACTTACGTTTATGGGGCGAGAAGACTGTTTCTCTTGCTGGTAGCACTTAGGCATTTCTTGTCAAATTGGACACTTGGGTATTTCTGAACATCTTGAGCAGAAATACAAAAAGTGCTAAAGTGAGCCGGGGCCGATGAGCAGAAAAGTGCAAAATGAGCCGGGGCTATTATTACTACTGACGAAACAGCTGTCCATGGCTGTCACTGCCCGAGTGATATGGCTGTGCGCATGCGTAAGGTACTGGCCAGACCACGGGGTTAGTGTTTGAGTATGTCACTTGCTTTTTTCGTGTTTCTACTTAAAATTAACTGGCACACCGATCGGCAAAAAATGCTGATCCACCTCCCCGTAGGCATGCCGTGGGAGGACGGCCGTGCTGTCGCCAGCCAACTGCTACCACATGTGTTGTGTGGAGCTGGCGCTTAAAGGGATGCATGCATCCGCCATGGCAGTAAATTAGAGGTCGGGTCAAGAAGGGGTCTGACGGCTATGCCATGCTAACAAGGACGAAACAGCTGTCCATGGCTGCCGCTGCCCGTAAGGTACTGGCCAGACCGCGGGGTTGGTGTTTAAGTGTGTCACTTGATTTTTCGTGTTTCTACCCAGAAGTTCTCCGTTACACGACTTGCAATTCGATTTCAATTTCTTGTCTGGATTCCGAAAAGGCGGCGTGGTCGAATAGTCAACAGCTTGAAAAACAACGAAATAATGTCAATGGATAGGCTCCGTGGTAGGGCCTAATTGAATTAAAGAAATGAAAACCATTTTTAACCCGTGAATACGCGCAAGCGTAATGAACGGGTTATCGGTAACGGCTGCTAATGCACTCATTCGCTCACTCGTTCGCTCGTTCCATCGCTCAGATCTACGTTGAAATAACAAAATTTGACCTTGACAATTAGCGAAATCCGAGGTGGCGCAGTGTGTAAGCGATCAGACAATAGAGCCGAAGGAAGTGAGTTCGATTCTCGTCAAGACGTTTTTTTTTCTTTTTTCTTTTGCTTTTGTTTTTCGAACTGAAAATTACTGAGTTTTTTGGTTTTTGCGTTCGACGAAAGTCGTTACATTAAATTTCCAAAAAAACCCGCAATATTACTTTACCTCTCTCTCGTTCCATCACTCAGCTGTAAACTTGACGTAATGCTTTGTTACGAATGCGTTTCGTAACTGAGAACAATTCAACGTAAATCCAATAACAATAACTAATTTACTGCAAACGAATATAAACATCAATAAGCTGAAAGATCTTTCGCATTTGGGCTCTTTAATCTAAAATGATTTTTCAACCGAGGCACGCGTTTTGATACGTGTCTACCTTACAATAAGAAAATTTAGTCTTACCTTATTATATGTTCCGCGATGTTCTTGTGGATTAGAGCCGCGATTGACAGTCGGAGGCCCGAGTTCAAGTCTCGCTCAGGGCATTTTCTTCTTTTCTTTGTTCTTCGGACTGGACATTATGAAAGTGATGTACTTTGTGTGTGTGTGTGTGTTCGTCAAAACTCCAACCGTGTCAGTGTGAAAACATAAGCTTACCGCAATATTGCGTTACGCGGTAGCATTATTATTATCATTATTAACATGCAAACTGTAGTCTTGCTTATTGTATTTAGTATTTTAATTATAATTATTTTAGATGTAAATAGTTCTTAATGTAATATAGTGCACGACCCCACAAGCTTTTTAGCTTTAACACCCATCGTGTTTAAATAAAGGTTACTTACTTACTTACTTACTTACTTACTTACTTACTTACTTACTTACTTACTTACTTACTTACTTACTTACTTACTTACTTATTTCTTATTCACGGGTTGGCTCTTAGGAGCCTTTGATTTGCTAAACCAAATCACAACCATCAGAGCGTTTCTCATACATGAATTTGAGCCCGGATTGATAAGGTAAAAAATGTATCGGTACCGATAATATAAACGGGAGACTAATAAAACAGACGAACATGATCAGTGGAACTTGAACTTGGAAACGTTTGAACCTCGGAAATTAAATATCGTATTTGTAGGTGGTTTTCGTATTTTCTGATTTAATGCAATAAAGCTCAATAGAACACAATCTGCGGCTATTATTTTATATTATTTCAAAAAATCTAGTTGTATAAATGGAAACCTAAAGATAATGGTGCAAGTATCTCTGATACAATTATTTTAGAAGTAGAATGTAACTATCATTATTACTTTCCTATACTTGCGGAAGGTCTGGTTGGAGATTGGATTGCAACTTGAAAATAATTGGCCAATTCTCAACTTCGACATTGTGCCTTGAAACTAAAAACTGATTATGGATGGTTGTTTCTTCCCTCAAGGACATCACTCGACACTTTTTCTTTTTGGTGCATGTTCTAAGAACATTTGTCTATGAGCAGTCGATACATTTAGTAAGGAATAGAGGAAAAGATAGAATAATCCCCGGGGCAATGAATAATCCCTTGCATGTACACAATACTCTTTCGCACCCTCTCCCCTCACCCCCTCCTCCCATGCCCCCTTCCCCCCTCTCCCCCCTCCCCCCCCCCCCCCCCCCGCTACGCCCCCTAAATGTCCCTCCCCAGTAACCCTAAGGTCAGCTTAGGATATTATCTTTCGTGTATGGTTGCATTCGATCTCGTGTTTACACAACGACGAAGCTGCAAGGAGCAAAACACGGACCACGGTTTCTCCTTGAAAAAGCGCTTTTCGTATGGCTTTTTGATATCCGTCAAATTAAATTGCTATTTTAAACAAAATGGCTTCGGTTAAGAGGAAAAACATTGACGAAATCGACGATCTAGCAGAAATGTTTCAAGCGATGACGGCGCTTAATATTTCGTGCGAAGGATTAAAGACGCTGGATGATATGAAAGCTAAAGTAAAAGCCGAACTACATCAGTCAGTGAAGACGCCCAGCTGGACTGCAGGCCAGGTACGAATGCCCAATTTTAAAGAATAATGGCAGATGGTGAAACATGTGCATATAAATGCCGAAACCGATTGGTATTCAATTGTAAATGTGGTCGTTTAAAACATCCTGCCACAGGCGGAGTGTTTTACCGTTTAACGAACATAGTTTGTTTTGTTAAGATAGCATACAAACACGCTTAAAAAGGGGTCGTTGTAGGATTTTGCCGAAAGAACACTGTAACAAATTTCGCCGCGTTTTACAATCGACACACAACATAAAAGGACTGCTTTGAAATACCCTTACTTTTTTTTTTCCCGAAACTCTGTTGTTTCTCATCGGCAGAAACCGATGCTATATATAGTCAATGAACTGCTTACCATTTTTCTCATGTGTGCGCAAGAATAACATTTTATATTATGGGTAATGGCTGGTAAAGAACGGCTTTAAACTTTAAACTTTTTGCTAATGATTAGCACAACAATACTCACATTTAGGTATAAACGCGACGATACAGTTTAATTATAACCGTAAACATTCCGAATATTTAACAAACGCTTTCATTCTGGATCGATTGAGAAGCCCTGTCAGCTGTGACCGACACAAAACTGCGTATCTTTGTGAAAAGAAGTGTAAAGTAGGAAATTTTACAGTATTATCATTATGTACCACTGTTAAACGGCATAATTGCGTTAGTGGTTTGTACTACTTCATTATTCAAAGCCTTACTTGATTTTAAGCGTCTGACGCGAGGCGTACTGACGTCTATTGTCTTCTGTTAGTCTCTCTGTCAGTCAATCATGCTGATCATGATTCTGTTTTCATTCTATAATCACGAAGGCGTAACTGATCGAGATGCCTGGGCTTGTGTGTGCTTATTGCAATACGCTCGAAATTACAAGTGTATCTTAAAACATTAAAAGTGAATACAATTCATAACACCAAACAGCTAATTGAAGCTGTCGCCCTCATGAGTTTTCACTTTCTGTTTTCCGGGAAAAAAGTCCATTGTTTACCCGGAATGTAAATGAATAACGTTGTGTCTGTTTTAAGGTCGCGGGGGATAACTGTTCATGAATAAATTCATAAGGAAACATTTTAGCAGGGTGTCACTTTAAAAAAACGTTATATCGTGAACGTTTGAAAGCCGATTTCGCTAAAAATTAACAGAGATTTTGGCGAATAATGGAAGTGCACAAGGATTGTTTTTATTGAAGGGATCGCGCTTTGCGCCAATGCTGTAAGCCACTACAGTTATATTTTTTAAAACGTGGTTTTGTGTCCAAGTTTGCTCCTCGAGAAGAACACAAAACAAGTTGATTTCACTACTCATTGATCCGTCAAAACGTCTATTGTGTCATATCTGACTCCGATTTTTATCTCCTGTAAGTTAATGTTTAACTTACAGGAGTTTATGTGGGCTAACATGCATTCTTTATGCATTTTTGTTAGCAAAAAATGCGTTAGATACTATTAATAGACTTTTTAGTGAATTTGTGGGGACATTCCTAGTGCATATTTGTTAGCAAGATGTTATCAATAACAACAACACAAGAGTCGAGTGGCATATTTTTGAAAGCGGTTTAGCGAGCGCATGTTTGATCATGTTTGTGGCCTGACAAAGCGATATATTCATACGTTGATGATTTAGTTAACTAAGATTTTTGTTAGATACTATTAATAGACTTTTTAGTGAATCTGTGGGGACATTCTTGTTGCATTTTTATTGCATAATTTTTTTAGCAAAATTTCTCGCATTTTTGTTAGATGCTATCATCATATATCAGAACACACGAGTCGAAGCATATGTTTTTAAAGCTGTTTAGCGAGCGCACGTTTGTGGCCTGGCAAATTTTTTTTTCAGTTAGGTAAGATTCCTACTGTTTAATATCTCTTTTTCGTAGCGATGATTTTTAAGGCGTACGATTATGAATTCTACGTTTTTTTGGGAACATGTTGCAGCATATATTTCATTGTATCGAGCGTCAAAAAGTGTAACGTAATGTAATCGTATCTCACCTAATGTAGACTTTGGTCAGATATTTGGCACGCTACAAGCGCGCTTGGCTAATATCCTTTACGATGCGTTTAATGTACGTCCAGTCAGGTTTGTCAAACTGGTTTCTTCAGGACATTTGGTATTATTTTTGTTATAGCACTACGTTTTAAGAAAGGGAAAAGAGAGTTTGAGGTAAGCTGACATTGCTCACTGAGAATGGTTGTATGCGATCGTATGCTGTACGTTTACAATGAAGTTTTGTTGAAATAACATGTTTGTTAATTTCCATGTTATATCGCCAAATGTCACGAAATATACAACTAAATTGGATTAAAAGATTCTCAAGGAGAAAAACAGAAGCAGTAGTTTGATTACGTGACATGCGGTCAAGAAATATTCAAAGTTTCGATTCGATTCTGGTGGAATTTTGTCGTTATTTAGTCTTTTTAAATTCATATTTTTCTGCGTTCATCACTTTTGGCTATTTTTTCTTCCTATTTTCAGATGATAAAGCAAGCTAAAGCAAGCTCCTGGCCATAATCATGAAAACACGATATTTCTGTCGGGACAGTGTCCCTTTAGTTAAAAATGTCCTCGGTTAATTCACCCCATTTGCAAGTTATATAATAGACTGACTAAATTAAACAACAATAGGTTTTACGAACTGGTGCTTTCAATTTCCTTGTAGGTTGACAAACAAATATAGAACTTTTCAATAAGTGTGCTTGTAAAAGCGATCAGAAACAATTTCACGAACGCTTTTGTAAGATGTGAATAAAAGAATTTTATTTTATCAAGGGGACTGTTTTAAGCGACAGTATTTTATTTTTAGTGAGTCGTCGTACAGTGCACGGTGCCAGGATTAAATGTATTTTGCCGGTTGGCCTTTGATTTTTGTTCAATTTTTGTTAATTTTTAAGGCTCAAACCTACGCTTGTTAAAATTAGGCTCAAAATGTCAAACGATACAACAACACTGGCAACAATTTTATTTCAGTATTCCCATTTCTAAATACATGGTATTTCCGAACCAATTACAATAAGTAAGGAAATTAAAATTACTTAAATTACGATAAAGAAATCTAAAAAAAAATAATAATTAATTAAATTCATTTATTAATTGTAAAACAATCACAAGTACTATTGACTATTTTTTGTTCTTGTTTTCATTGCTTGAGTGACAAAAGCAGCAGTTAGCCTGCTAATATGTCGATCAGTATCAAAAAAACGTAAACCTCATGATAATCCAAATCTATTTTGTTTAATAATTTTGTCAAAAAAAGTATTTCGTAGCTCATCATATAACATACAGTACTGCATACAGTGAAATAAACTTCAACTGAATTAAGTGTACAGTGGATGCAAATTCTAACTAAAGGTGTTCAGGAGTTTTAGGATTTGTAATTCGACCATTTTCAATTCTTAAGGTATGATTTCCTATACTGAATTTAGAAGTAATTTTTCTATGTTCAGGATATGGTTAATTAAATCGGAGTATTTCGTTTCACTTTTAAAGATCGAATAAAATTTATGTTTTTTTATTTGCGTTAATTAGATTGAGTTGGTGATTTTTTAGACGTGTAAAAATATTCTGTTTTGCCTTTGACAAGAAAAAAGATGGGATGCTTAAGTTTATCGCAGTCTTCTCAATATTGAAGTTTGTACAGAAAGAATCAATCTTACTAAACAAACCTGTTTTTTTTTCTTGAGCCATATCATTAGAAATGATTAAGCAGAGTTTTGCAATACTGTCATCAGGTTGATTTTCCAGGTCAAACAAACAAGTGTCAAACAGTTAGATTTCAGTGAGGTTCGGGGTTTTAGTTCATTTTTGTTTTTACTTTTTTAGGCCTCAGTTTGGTTCATTTTGGTCAGAAGATTCGTGCCCAATTCAGTCTCTGCTTAAAGAGATAATTGTGGTACGGATAGTCCTTAGATTTTTCCTATCGATGGTTTTAATGTATCTGGTATTTTGTTAACAGTGACATTAAAACAAAAGTTAAGATGAGGGGATGAACACTGAGTAAGTTTACACGAACTAAATTTCCACCTGAAACAGATTTTGACGAAGATTGATGATGATCCCAATAATGAAAACAGAGAACAAAGTTGTAAAGAATTTTACTTGAAAGGAGGAATGAAACTTTTTCGCAGAATGAAAGCTAAATCATTCATTTAGTTATGTTTAATAAAAAGGATGCTGAAGATTAATTGCAGAGAGCTCTTGATGCTTATCCCATGTAAAAATAAGATTTCAGCAGCAAGTAAAACGTGTTATATTCGAAAGGAAAGAAAGGAGAACTCTTAAGAAAAAGCCGTGGGAGATCCTGAAAATAAGGAACGTAATCAGTTAGATACTGTAGCTCCGCCTGCTCAACGTAACGATGAGCAGGATACAAGTGAAGAAACACGGCAATACAGTGAACTGTTTGGTTGTTTTAACCCATGTTTAGATAACAATCACCAAGGGAAAAATCTTTTAAGTAATGCTGGAATTTTTTCAGTCTACACGAAATGATAATGAAAAGCTGGTAATTAATCGTATGGATGATAACAGTTATAAAGAACTTGTTCATTCTTTGAACAGAGAACAAATGTAGTTTTTTTTTTTACCATATGTTACACTCTGTTAAAAACGACGAGAAGCAATTGACACTTTTTAAGTAATGGCGCGGGTTTAGGGAAGGCAACAGTAACACAATGTTTGTATGAGGCTCTTCATAATAAACCAGGTGAAAATCCAGATGGGTTGAAAATACTGAAATTTGCTCCAGTCACAAGACAAGAGGACTGCATAACCATTACCAATTACATACAAACAAAATTGTCAAAAGAGAAACTGAACTCAAGAAACCACGCACTATAACCTAAATGTCCAATTGCAACATCAAAAACAACATTCGAACATAATATGACAGCATTGCATGATGGGAAAAACTTACAGGAGATAGCCCAGAGGGCACTTTGATTTGATTTCAACTTTAATTAAAAGTTATCAGCTTTTAAAGGAGTAAAATTGTCTATGTTAGAATTCGAAGCCTCATATCTTCCCTTTGACAGCCTATTTAAAAATTTTGAGTCAGATATGACAATCTACAGTACACCTAGTTTACCTCCCTGCAGTGTCAACTCATGAAATTCTCTATCCGCGCTGAATTCTTGGACACAAAATTGCTTATTTTTACGCTTCCGAAGGCTTCCCGAGCAAACACACATGCAAAAAATATATATTTATGGTAATTTTGCTAATTTTAATCCACGGACTATTGTCAACACTTCATGCAGAAAGAATAATGCGTTGAAAATTAGTGTATTTTACCAGACAGCGCTTTGCACGTGCAATTATTGATGCAGAAACATTACAGAGCCTGTTCGTGAATATTTCGCGCATTTTCGGTATCATCCGTCGCACTTGGTGCATACTCTTGTCATAAATGCATACTGATGAGTTAAAATTTGTAAAACGTGATTATGTCCAAGTTTGCTCCTCGAGAAGAACACAAAGCAAGTTGATTTCACCACTCACTGATCCGTTAAAACCTCTATTGTGTCATATCTAAAGCCGATATTTTGATTTCAACTTTATTAGCTTTTAAAGGAGTAAAATTGTCCATGTTTTTGCCTATTAAAAAATTCATCTGCTTTCTTCTGATCTAAATCACGAATTCACGAATCGAATGCATCCAATAACAAATTATTACGAGATAAACGAATCTAAACTTATGCTCTCAATAGGAAGGTTTATTTCGCAAAGTTGTACAATGGTATTCTCGGTCAGCTTGTCTTTTGCTCCGCTCAAATTGTTGTCAATTGTCCCGTCAATAGCGCTTTGCACTAATGACGTCTGTTGAAGCCTCAAATGCAATAATTGACCACAAATGTAATAAAGCGCTCAAATGTAATAAGGATTGACCACAAATGTAATAAAGCCTTCAAATGTAATACGAATTGACGACAAATGTAATAATGGATTTTACCGTGCGTTCTTCAGTTTGCATAAAAAGGTTACCAGCCCTAAGTTGTGAGGACCAGGATTTCGCCAG
>JAJGOT010000917.1:52500-150136 GCA_022457155.1 Cladopsammia gracilis
GAGAAACGACCTTTAGTAAAACTTCGATCCGCCATCCTGGATTTAGAAATTTCATATTCCATATTTTCCTAAAATTACCGTTAATTAACCTTAATAGGCCATTTGCACGATGACGTCATATAACTACAACTACCAGAATCATTCAGTTTTTTTTGTGTTGTAGTGCAAATTAGGGCTGTTGTTATTTAAACCGCACTGAGATTACAAAATTTAAATAAGAAAGGAAAAACGAAATGAATTCTGGTAGTTGTAGTCAAATGACGACATCGTGCAAATGGCCTATTAATAAACAATTATACATAATCTGATCAATTATCGCTAAATTAAGTGAAAAATATTAATTCAATAAGAAAACTTTGAAATAATCTTGATTAAGCGAAAAATGCTAATTTTGTAAAACATAGGTGTCAAAAAGCGGTTGCTATGGAAACGTCAATCTCGGTGGACAAAGGACGCGAACGTGAAAATGTTTCCAGATAAATTTTAGGAAAAGTCACCAAATTTGGCGGTCATTGCATCGACCGTTTTGAAACGAAACAACTTCAAAGTTCGAGCGGGCTCCAAAAGCCCCCCCCCCCCCCCCGGTCTGGATAGGGTTAAAGAATGTAGTGGGGAAAAATGATAACGTAAGCGACGAAATCTTGCTTCGGGGAACTTCATACATTTTTTTCAATGCGGGGCTATTTCTTTCGAAGAAGCGGAGTTTTAAAGAATTATCAAGCAGCCGAGTGAAGCCGAGGTACTTTACCGTAAAATAAGTTGGATTTTTCGATGGGAATTTATTATATCAATTTTGTGATTGGCTTTTTGTTTGTGTTCTCGTTAGTTGGAGAAATGTTTATAAAACGCACTCAAATTCAGTCGTAATAGTATCCGATATATGTTAACGAAACAATTAAAGGCCTAATTTTATAGTTCTAGCTACACAGGTGTCGCCTCGCTAAAATTAATAAATAGCCCAGTCGTTTACTGATTTCATTGCTTTTAAAAGCAGTCTTTTCAAATGTAACGGAAAGAAGTCATGGTTTGGGAAATAAAAGATGAGTGTGGATTTCATCGGTATCAACAAATTAAATATTGAAAGCGAGTACAGTTGTGCAATCTTATATTATTGACGGTCGCGTAGGGGTACGAGGCGATCAACCCCGAAGAAGAATTTTCAAACAGACGACGTACTTTACCATAAAAGAAATTGCAATTTTTCGGTGAGAATTTATGTTGATACCAATTTGTGATTCACTTTTTCTTTGTGTTCTGGTTAGTTTTGAAGAAATGTTTATAAAACATGCTAAAATTCAATCGTAATGACATCTGATATTATGTAAACAAAACAAGACTTCATTGTATAGTTCTAACTTCACACGCGTCGCCTAATACGCAAAGATGTCTGTGTATGTTTTGCAATTTTTATTTCCAAATCAGTTTCTAGGGAAATTTTCGATACAACTGGTGTATTTTATTGGAAAATTAGTCATAGTAGTAATTATTGACGGAGTAAAAGTTTTTGTGCACGGTCGCGTAATTCTGTTTTTGAGATTCGCTAAAACTGAAAAAATAGCCCGGTCGTTTGCTGATTTCATTGCTTTTAAAAGTAATCTTTTCAAATGTAACGGAAATAAGTCACGGTTTGGGAAATAAAAGACGAGTGTGTATTTGATCGGGAATCAATAAATTAAATATTCAAAGCAAGTACACAAAACGTGTTTTAGCGTTTTCTTTACTGTGTCGCGCAAAATTCGTTGACGTGGGAAGGGGTGCGTGACCCGTTTAAAATAACTAAAACTTGCTTACGCAAGCGCATAAGTGTAGGCTACAAGTGAAGCCTCTTGTTAACTCATGCGTGAAGCAGCATGAGGTTCAAAAATGGGCTCTGTTTTTTCTTGTTAACCCGTGAATATACGCGCATGCGTAATGAACGGCTTATCGGTAACGGCGACAGATATGCAAATGAGCACTCGCTCACTCCTTCGTACTGCTGCTTCCATCAGCTGTAAACTTAGTGACGTAACGCTTTGTTACGAATGCGTTTTGTAACAAGAACAGCGTGAATCCAGCGTAACAATAACTAAATTGATGTAAACGAATACAAACAACAATAAGCTTAAAGATGTTTCGCATTTGGAGTTTTTAATGCAACGTTAAAATCGATCTAAAAGGAATTTTCAACTGAGACACACGTTTTGATGGTTATCTACCTTCAAGTAATAAAATTTATCCCATTTGACATCAGTGGTCACGGTGGTCGAGTGGTGTAAAGCGCGGATTTACAGCCGAAAGGCCCAGGTTTCGAATCTCGCTCGGGCCGTTCTTTTTTTTTTTTTTCCTTCTTCGGACTGAACATTATGAAAGTGATGTACGGTATTTTTATTTTTTGCAGAAGTCAAAAATCCTTACGTTTAATTTTTAAAAAGATATTGAACCGTGACAGAGTGAAAACATAAGCTTACCGAAATATTGCGTTAAATGTTGGCATTTCAAATTCACGGGTTGGCTCTAAGGAGCCTTTGATTATTACTCATTACCTCATTGCGCGAAGCGGCATGAGGTAAGGTTTCATTCTCGTCCTAGAGCCTTCGTTTCGTTTGGTCTGCGGAAAAAAAACGAAGGCTCTGGGAACGGTGCCTTCCGGATGTCGTAAAATCCACGACATCCGTTAGCGCATGCCTAATGCATTAATGTACTATTGCGCTTGCTCAATACCAGAAACCGGAAATTTACCTTGTTGCGCATTCATTTTTAAACGGCTAATCAAAAAATTCAAATTTTCGTCTGTTACCAGTGCTACACGAGAAGCAATTTAAAAAAAAAACGTGGAGCTCTGGGGACGAGAATGGTTAAGGTTTTGGCTCCGTTTTTCTTGTTATTACTCATGCGCAAAGCGCAATGAGTTCAAAAATGCCCTTCGTTTTTTTTTTTTTTTCTTTTTCTTCTTATTTTTTGTCACGATTCTGCATGCAAATTTATGCACGCATGTTTTAAATTGTGCACTTCCGGTTCATAGCTTTGCCATTTACACTTCCTGTTTAGTGACCTCCGGCTACTCTCACTTCCGGTAAAACAGCGTTACTGAAGTGTCACGACAGCGTCTCCTACAACCCTACTCGCATTCGTAATGTTCACGTCAGGTATACATTATCTACACAAGAATGACTGGCTTCATTGTGGTACATCCTTCATTTATAAACATTTAATAGTAACGTGGTTTGCAGGTACGATGACTGAAAGAAAGGAGTAACTCTTCTCCATGTCGGACGTCTTCTTATCTTGTTTAAAGTATTAAATTATACATTGCTTCTTTTCTTATGGTACATTGAAATATAAGACAAATGTTTCTTAGGCATGCGTATGACAAACATTTTCCGTCATTTGGTGTTATTGGTGTATAAGTCAGTCCCGTATTTCTCCCATCGAGGTGACCGAACGTTGCTTTTATACACAGCATACAACTTGAGGCCGAATTTGCCGCGATTCTGAAAAACTAAGAGCTGTTTTTAATCAGAGTTCTTCCGAGGCAAATATACCAAACATCGATTTAAATAATGGTGTCTGTCTGTCTGTCTGTCTGTCTGTCTGTCTGTCTGATCTCTCGCACTGGTAAGCATATTCATGTCAATTTATTCCCCTTGTTACTGCCGATTCTTTACAATGCCTGTTTCGGAGCAGCCCTCGCTGCCTGTGGCGTTTTCTTTTTAAGAATGAACAATATAAACACACGGCAAAACAACATCGTTACTTCAGCCCATCGGATTTAATAAAAAAAAATTGGACTTCGGGACAGGACTTCTGTGGATTATGGACTGTGAAATGCGTGTCATATTAATGTCGATTTTTACTGACTTTATTGCTTTTTGTGGTTACTCAGTAGGTTACTAGTAACTACTATGTTGTCACCTGTGTAAGTAAGTACGACTTTCCGAAGCGCGAAGTTGTGCCGAGTTCACCCGATTGCTTTACGATGAGACAGTTCTGATAGCTTCCGATTGGACGACTCGATTGTCAAGACCGTTCTGTTTGTACGTGCGCGCTTTGGATCGGTGGGAAAGGTAAACGAAGCTTTTTCGTTCTTTTTACTACTTTACCAAGCACAGCTAGCTTTCACCAAATGTGGCCAAGTAATGTTTTCAAAGATTATTTTAGGTTTTTTCGTAGTTTGGAAAAAGGTTTTTGTGAAAAATCGAGCTGTGAATCGAAGTGTTTGTTTGCAGACCATGAGCTATTCGAACTCATAATTAAAACGCCGCCAGCATTTCATTTCTGTACCTTTGACCATTCAGAACTGCTTTTTTGATTAGCGAAAGCATTACGCGAATCATCTTTCCGGATAAGACTGGCATTCTATTACACAGGAAAAGTCGGCAATTTTAGAAAGCATATTAAAAATAGGTTGCTGAATTGAATTATTATGTTTTGTTTATATTTTCGCAGACGCTAGCCGCGATTCCGCACCGTAATTAGAATACAATAAATCGCCAAGACTTCTAGAAGCAGAAAATCACTGAATTCTGATACGTGTTTGACTCTTTTAATCAAAGAAAAGACATTTTCATTCATGGAAGTATGAGTTTCATTCAATAGCTTCGACCTTTTATAGAAAATATATTTCGGATTCCGAGTGATCATATAAAAACAGCTTGCTATCAAATTACATATCACATCAAATTTGCGTAAAACAAAATTGTGTATTTGCGACAACACTTTGAAGAAATTGTGAAGCCTGGAAAAAACTTATTATAGATAGCAAAATCAAAGCATTTCTTTAAAGAACCAGCTTTAAGTTATGGAAACATTTCATTTCAATTTGGTCTTAACCCTCGGACGTACACGCAAACTTATACCCCCACCGTGGTACAAGGGGGGACCCCCCTTGGGTTTTTGCGATATTGCAATATTTCGGAAATATTTTAGACGTTCATTTTCCATTACCAAACTTTAAACACGGCTTTTAAGACTTCGAAATGGAAAGAAAAAGACCTTAAGACGATTTGTATGCCTCTGAAGTGGCGGTTAGAGAGCTGAAAGCGATGGAATCTTCCTGTGAGGTCAGTATCCATTTATCACATAGCGGTACATGTCTTCCTTCGAAGCGCGAAGCCGCAGACTATACTCAGAATTTTCAAGCATTACTGGAAAACTACGGTAAAGAAAATAACATTTTTGAATCTCCATTTACTTTGTAAGAAACATTTCACAGACTGTTCGTGTTATCAGTTTAGAAAACTCGGCCACACGATGAATTCTTCGACATGTGCTCAGTAAACAAATTTGCTAGCGCTGCCGACACGGTTTCTTCGATGCGATAATTTAATGCGTTTTGCTCTTGAGACTAAGCTAATACATATTTGAATAAAACTTTCAACTGAGAGAATTCGTTGTCCTTTTTTCCTGTGTATAAAAGCAAATTGCGATTAAACTTGGTCGAATGTTTTCTTTGTGAAGCCAATAATCACGGTAAAGGCACGCTAGTGAAATATAGCTTAAGCTTAAGTTGAAAAGCGCTTTCTGAAATAAAGTTTGCTTTAAAGATTTTTGGATTCGCAAAAACATTATGCGAATCAACTTTACGGATAAGAATGGCATTATATATACACAGGAAAAGTCGGAAGTTTTAGAAAACATTAAATATAATAAAGCAGGTTGCTGAATTTAAATATTATTTTGTGATGTTTATAATATAATTCGCAGTCCCTAGCGCTCCGCGCTGCAATTAGGATAAATAAATTGCCAAGCCTTCCGGAAGTAGAAAATTAGTGAATTCTGATAAGCGTTTAACTCTTCTATTCAAGGGAAAGACATTTTCTTTCAAGGAAATATGAGTTTCATTAAAAAGTTTTGACCTTAAGAACAAATATTTTGGATTCATGATCATGAATAAACAGCGCGCGATCGAATTACATTTCACACGAAGTTTGCATATATGAAAGAAGTGTATTTGCGACAACACTTTGAAGCCCGGAAAAAAAACTAATACATGGCAAAATCAAAGCAGTTATTTAAAGAACTAGCTTCATAGCAAAATTTCATTTCAATTTAGTCTTGAAATTAAACAGGGAGGCGGGCGGGGGTTCATGATGCGTCACGCAATATTTATTTGTATTAAAATGTTTCACCAATTTATAGCACTTATCACCACAGTTTTGACATTACAAAAGCAGAATCTCCTGAATCCGATTACATGTATTTTTTCATTACCTGTAAATTTAGGGCTTACAAAAATTTACTGGAAATCCAGGCAGGGTGAGGGGTCTCTGGGCTTGGAAATACATGCGGGAGGTGGGGGGGGGGGGGGGGGGGGGGGGTAAGTCTAGCGAGCCAGGAAATCCGGGCGGAGGGGGGGGGATTCCTTCTGGAATAACCCAATGTAATAGAAATGATTCACGGTTTGAACAATTGGTAGCTTCAATCAACGTGTCTTGAGTGATGGTGCAATGTGTGTCACACAAAATTCGTTGAGGGGTGAGGGGTGCGTGACCCGTTTAAAATAAACCATAAAACTTTCTTACACAAGCGCATGAGTATAGGCTACTGGTAGCTACTCTTGTTATTTTTTTTATTTTTTGTGACACGATTTTGCATGCAAATTTATTCACACATATTTTAGTGTACGCGAACTCGCTCCTGCCTCCCCTAGAAAGTTGTTTTTGTCCCCTATTGTTATAAAAGGCTTCAGGAAGGTTAAACCAATCAGAATCCGTGTACTGAGCACATGTCTGGATTTTAGGGGGGGCTAGAGAGAACCGGTTTGTCACGAATGTGAAAAAGTCTTGCAATCCTTTCAAAATGGAAAGTCCCTTGGGGACGACGGCTTCACAATCCAGTTTTATAAGCAATATTTCGGTCTCCTCAGTCAAGATCTCGTTGACTGGTTTAATGCCGCTTATGAAATGTCAATTTTCTAACGTAGAGGTGTTATAACACTCATTCCCAAGGATGACTCTGACCCTCTGTTCCAGTCGAGCTTCCGTCCAATAAAATTAGTGAATGTCAACTATAAAATCGCGTCACGAAATAACTAAATGTAATATCCAATTTATTAAACACTGTTGAGAGATTGGATAGATTGTAAAGTATAAATACCTTATGTCACGTTCAATTCTGGCCCAGAGCGCAGAGTGAATTTTTGTGTTTAGTTAAAGGTCAAATGAACCAAAAATTTGAATTTGTTTCTTTATCCATTTAAAGCTATTTAAAGTGCCCATAACGTTTATTTGTTTTTTTTTATTTTCTCGTCTGAATGTAAACATCACACAAGGAACCTCTGCGAAATAATTCGCGCTTTGCACAACACGCGAAATTTTTTTATGAATATTTCAAATCTTCAAATCCCTATTTTTTGCAGTATACCCGTTCCGCTGTTAAGAAGGCCAACGAGCTCACATGTTCCTTAATCTACGTCACAATTTCTTTGTTTGAAGTTACGTGTTCCCTAATGTACGTCACGGATCCTTTGTTAACTGGGAGGGACCAAGAGGAGACCAATGCAAATGGTGAACTAAAATGGCGGCAAATTTACGTGACGTGTAGATTAAGATAAGAAAATTAAAACGTTAAAGGAAACTATAAGCATACTTACGTATCAATTTGCCTTACTGGGCCTTTAAGTAAGTCACATAGCTAAAAGTGCGAAGATTTTCGAAGACTTCACGAAAACATTTATGAAATGGCCGCGCGCTTCAAGTGGTAGGATTGGTAAGGAATATGACGTCACTGTTGGCGAGCCAACCGTGTTACCAGTGTCCTCTCTTCTGGCGAATACTGAGCATTCTAACTTGTGTGTAAGATTTTCACTGTTTTCGTATTGAAAATGGACTATTGGTGCTGCAGTTTATCGCAGAACAAAACACCATAGTTTTCCTCTCAGTCACCAACTTTCAACTTCAATCCTCGACTGTTTTGAGGTGGTCAATAGTGACGTCACTTTTGGTTTCCGAAAATTTTCCCGATCGCTCTACGATTATGTAGGCCAAAAAGTTTCATTTTTCAACTTCCAATATCTCTGCGATGCCAAGTCCAATTAGTTTTAAACTCCAGACTATGTTTATTTGGTCCTCTTTCAACACATTGCACTAATATTGGACTAAAAGAAAACATGTCAATTTTTTGGTTCATTTGACCTTTAAATATACGTATTGCATTCGTTTACAGTAAAATTTTGTTCCTGAAGTTTGTTTGTTTTGTGTGTGTGTGTTGACAGTTTGTCGCGATTTTTGAGGAAAGCAGTAATTAGTAATTTCAATTTTAAATGGCTAAATGTTGAGCTCTCATGATTATGCAATAGTATGCAAGATAGGTCAGAAAGTAGAAATCTTTCGGTTCGATTATGCGAGAGTATGGAAGAGCAAGATAGCATGAATTCTGGGTTTTATTCTATTTTGGAATACTGAATCATTGCCATTACGGTTTGATTATGCAATAGTATCCAAAATACGTCATAATTTTGCTGATTTAGCTAACTAAAGTTTACCAAGCAAGCATTTTAAGAAGCGATTTCAGCGTTTTGATTTTTTTCAAGAGAGATACTGGCACTATTTGGGAGTTAATTGACAAGACAAACAAAAAGACAATGTAAAATAAGACGAATATCAATAAGTGAGTGTGTCGTACTTATCGCATTCAAAACACAAAAACAGAGTAATCAATTGTTTTTCGGTGGTAGTTGTCAATCTAATTAGAAAAGCAATTTTACAGAAATTGGCCAAGAATCGCACGAAAAAAATAATGGTATTCAAACCCCATAAAGAATATATGTTTTGGATGGCAAAAAAATGTAACTGAATAAACTGAAAGCTTGATTCTTTTAACTAGATTTATTACTTACTCAAAACGTGATGAATGCCGTAAGCTGATTGATAATGACTATGACATGTCGTATGTGCAATCTGACGCTATATCTTTCACGTAATCGGCACGGCGCTTTATCGCCCAAATAGACATACCGTTTTCTCGAAAAAAAATGCAGCACACCGTACTATAGGAGTAGAATAATCTTAGTTAAAACGGTTTACGCATTTTCAGTTGAAACACAAAAGTCAGTAATCTTTTTTTTTTTTCAGTGGTAGTTGTAAATCTAATTAGAGAAGCAATTTTAGACAAATTGGCTCACAATCGCACGAAAAAGTGGTCTTCAAACACCATAAACAATGTCTCTGTTGGATACCAAAAAAAAAAAAAACAAATAAATAAGTGACCCTATTTGGGAGAACCACGCTTAATGAAAATAGCATTGTACCGTTTTTTTCATTTCAACACATTTTCAAACGTTGAGAATGCATTGGAGATCATTTTCAATGCGTTTTAACACGTTGGCAATGTTCCCCAACGAAACCGAACTACGTTGAAAACCATTTCAAAATCGTTTCAAAATATTTGCAAGCGTTGTCAAACATTGACGACGCATTTCAATGAAACGGCCTTGCATTGAGAAACATTCACCATAACATAACCGACAGTTCCGACAAATTAGTACATTCACATTGAAAAACATTGAAAAACTTAAAACATAATAATCCGTCTAAATGTTTTTATTGTTAGATCTGGGAAAATACAAAACTGCTAGTCTTAGTTTTAGGTCTTAGTTTTCGAAAAAACGAAAACTAAGACCCTTGTAAGCAGTGTCAAAATGACTTTTGCCATAGACTTCGCATCTGGTTTTTGTTTATTGTCTTATAGTAAATAACGGATTTAAATAACAGAATTAGCTTTGGAAAAAGAAAAAATGGCCTTTAAAGAAATAAAAGGCCTTATTTAAAATGACTTTAGTGACTTTTCCATAGACTTCGCGTAGAACCTCGTGATCTGGTTTTTGATTGTTGTCTTATACTGAATAACGGATTGAAATAACAAAATTGGCTTTGGAAAAAGAAAAAAACGGCCTTTAAAGAAATAAAAGGGGGTCTTAGTTTTAGGTCTTAGTTTTCGAAAAAACGAAAACTAAGACTCTGGTAAAAAAAAAAAAAGGTTAATTATAGGGGGTCTTAGTTTTAGGTCTTAGTTTTAGGTCTTAGTTTTAGGTCTTAGATTTCGGTCGTAGGTCTTAGGTCTTCGTTTTTGTGGGTCTTAGTTTTCGATACCACCCTGGAAATTGTGCGCTATTTGAAAAACAACTTGAATGTTTAATAATTTGCATATTACATTTTCATTCCTTAAAATAAACGATACATCGTTTTAAGGAGTAAAAATTGTAAAACCTTCAACCCTTTTCTGTGAGAATACTTCTTGTACTTGACAGTAGCTTTTTATGGAATATGATATCTAGGTCCCTTGAGATTTGTGCTAAGGTATAATAGGTTAGTTGCGACAGGCCATATGCGTTGTTTCAGTGCTCATGTTACAAAATTGCTCAATAACATCTTCCACCGTGTAAAGCTTTTAAAGGCATAGTTTAGAGAAATGGAGCAATGTCGGACCTCTATTCCTTTTAATTTACCTGAACACTTGCAAGCTTTTATAAGCAGTGATTCCCCAACATTACGGTCTTATTACTGGGCTACCCCCCGCAGGGGGAGACCAGTCTAGGTTAACGTTGAATTTCTCCGGCGACACAAAATTGCAATTAAGACACCCCCCTCTACATAAAATCACAATTATGATAGCCCCCTACCATGTGCTCACTCTCCAATGCAAGAAGAACGTAAACATACACTGGGAGGTTTCTCCTCAGCTGTCGGTGAGTTCAATGTCTTCAATCTCAATCGTTTTTCGCAGTTGATGAAATGTTTTTTAAAAAGTATTTTGTTGTAATACAACGAACGAAGCCTGATCATTTCGCTCACTATCGTCACAGCACTTGTGCTTTTGAAGCGGAAAGAAACCGAAACTATAAAATTCAAATACCGTGTTCAAATGAATTTCTCAATTGTTTCGATTGTTTGCCTTTTATGAATTTTTATTTCGCCAGGTTGAAAAGGAATAGAACAACCAACAAAAACTTCAGCTGCGAAAAATTCACCACCATTATAAGATGTAAACTGCACGTGTCTTGTGATCCATTTCTCGTTGTCAAACAATCGCGTTGCTGAAAGAGACTCGAGAAGATTTGAAGATTTTCCACAGAATGCTGTACTATTTCTGAGAAACCAGTCATCATGAGTTTCGCTTGCGCTAGTGAATGTTTCTCAGGCGAAAATGACAATCAGTGAAAGGTTCCGGCAATTCTACTTTTTCATAAAAGGCTTAACTCTGCTAGTTGAAATTAGCAGAAAAATTAAGTTTCGGCATTCATTTTTCAAAGAACAAAATGCGAAATTGGCACCTTTTTTGTTAATGTTAGTCGATAAGGTGAAACGTTGAAAAAAGGTACCTTTTTTTTTAAAAAGGCGGGTATTTTTAGCTTTTAGGTAAAGATATTTTGACTTCAATGTTGTCCGCTTTTTATGAGTTTCCCACTTTTTCAAAACAAAGCTTTAGATAAAAATGTCCATATTTTCATTGGTAAGAGGCATTGTGGTCGAAACTACAAAAAGCTGGTACTTTTTTTGAGGTTAGAAGCGATCTTATCAAAAGCGCGAAAAAGGTACCTTTTTCGCGGTTAGAAACGATCTTATCGAAAGTGCGAAAAAGGTACCTTTTTCGCGGTTAAAAGCGATTTTATCAAAAGTGCGAAAAAGGTACCTTTTTGCGGTTAGAAGCGATGTTATCAAAAGCGCGAAAAAGGTACCTCGTTCGAATTAAAGAAATGGCGTTTCAAGCTATTAAGAAGCCATTCAAAATCCTTGTGATTGACAGGTGTCAATCGCTGGCAACCACGTGGAAATATCACTGTACCAGTGACAACGCTTCCAACGCCACTTCAACATCTAAGATGCATGGCTCACACTTAGTGAAAGTTGAACATGGGGGAAAGTTTTTTTATCGTTTTTTTTTTTTTTTTTTTTTTTTTTCAGACAATCCTTCGTAAAGGAAAATGTATTCAAAGAAACATACAAAAAATACAAGAACAAAAACAAGGTTACTTCGTTCACGCAATCTTGAACAATGGAATCCACTTTGTATTCGTTCATTCGTCTTATCCCATGTTTAGCACAAAACAATCGCACGTTTCCTTCTGAAAAGCCTCTTGGTACTCTTGGAAAGTTTTGCCTGAGAATTTCACTGACATGTTTGTACGTTTTATTGTTTTTTATGAGATTCCTTATTTATAAAGTGGCATTGCTTTCCATGTATTCCGCCTATTTGTCTCGACTAGTTAGTGGCAGAAAATTCAAAAAATGGCGTCAGAGGTTGACATCTGCCAATCACAAGGATTTTAAATGGCTTCCTAATAGCTTGAAAAACCGCAAAAACGGTACCTTTTTCGCAAATTCGATAAGATCGCTTCTAACCGCGAAAAAGGTACCCTTTTCGCGCTTTTGATAAGATCGCTTCTAACCGCAAAAAGGTTCTTTTTTCGCGCTTTTCGTAGGGCCGCTTCTAACCTCAAAACAGGCAGGTTTTTGTTGTTACGACGACATTCCTTCTCACCAGTGAAAAGATGGACATTTTTATGTAAAGCTTTGTTTTGGAAAAATGGTAAATGCATAAAAAACGGACAACACTGACGTCAAAATATCTTTACTTTAAAGCTAAAAATACCCGCCTTTTTTTTAAAAAAGGTACCTTTTTCAACTTTTCACCTTATCGACTAACATTAACAAAAAAGGTACCAATTTCGCATTTTGTTCTTTGAAAAATGAATGCAGAAACATAATTTGTCTGCTAATCTCAACTAGCAGAGTTAAGCCTTTTATGAAAAAGTAGAATTGCCGGAACCTGTCACTGATTCATAACCTTAAAGCTATCACTTTTTCATTTAATTATCTTTTCTGTGTTACAGATAAAGAGGAATAAAACTTGAATATTTTCGTTGTGTCTGATTGCGAGATGTTCTATGAAATGGTCATGTTGTGTTACTGATAGCTTTCAAATTACTTTTGACATTATGCAAATTGCGAAAATTTTTTACCACAACTGAAAAAGTATATTTGATTCAAAGGGCTATTATCAATTCTGTCGTTAACTTTGATTAAATTGACAAGTTTTATTCATTTTTTTTTCATCAAGAGCGGTAATTATATTAAACTGAATAGGCTTCGATTTGTATAAATATATACGGGTAGCCCAGTTTACGCTCATAAAGCGTCTAGTTTTTTTTAGCATACGTGCAAAGAAAACAAGCGTGCTGTTTCTAGCTCAGACGGCTTCAGTGGGAATATTTTTGCCGGGATGTCCGTCTGTTGTCTGTTTTCGAAATAAATTGGTTGCGTCCAACTCCAGAACAATTGCTTATGAACAATATAATATTCCAATGCATTTTGAAACATTACAAAAGCATTCTTGAACATTTTAGAACATTGCTTGCATTTCAAGAATTCGTTTAGAAACATTGAAAATGCGTTGAGAATCATTGTCAATGCGTTGCAATGCATTTACAACGCATTCAAAATTCGTTGAAATGCATTGAAACGCAATTTTCATGAATCAAGCTTCTCCCAAATAGTAAAAGCTTGATTCTTTTAACAAGATACGGCTTCGTTACGTTCTTACGAGAAAAGAACGCTCAAAACGTGATCAACATCGTAAGCTGATTGACAATGACTATAACATGTCGTATGTGCAATCTGACGCTTTATCTTTCACGCAATCGGCAGAGCGTTTTATCGCCCAAATAGACATACCGTTTTCTCGAAAAAAAAAATGCAGCACAACGAGGCAACGCTACGGTTATCCTTAGTACGACAAATAAAATTCAAGAGACCCAAATCCACTCAAGTAGTTTAAGGCCTGGGTCAAGGGCTTTGACCAGGAAAAAACGGTTTATTCGTAATAACTTTTACAAACGGAACGGAACTGAATCGAAATTTGGCACATAGAAAGATATTATCGTCCTTAACATTTTTAAGTATAATAAGCTTTGGCATAGGTCACGTGACATGTCACGTGGCCATTTTTCTTAAAATAGAAAATATTTCACGAATTGGTGACGGGTTTAAGAGAAAACATCAAATAAAAATGCTTTTCTGATGCAGATTAAATATCTCCAGCCCTTCACGTTTGGAATGAGTGTCCATTAATCTCTAAAAAAAAATTATGAGGACAAAGGTCATTTTTCAGTCCAAAATTCAACCTATAATTATTTATAACTGTAATTTAAAGACTTGAGGACAATCATTCCAAACGTAGAAGGTTAAATATGTTAAACCTCCATCGGAAAAGCTAATTTATTTAACTATACAAAGAAAATTCGCTACCAAATCGCCGATTTACGTTATTTTAAAATTTTGATCACGTGACATGTCACGTGACCAAACTTTTGCGTTAAGGCAAAAGAAAACATCAAGATTAACATTCAGGGAAAATGTCATTTTGATCTAGGTTTTCTCGGTGAAGATATTAAGTGTCAACCATATTTTCCGAACACACTTTAAACCCAGGCCTTAAACTGCTTGAGTTAACTTAACAACAGAGACCATTATCAACCTCTTCAAAGCCCACGGTAACTGATACATTACAAACAGTTAAAGAGATAATCACCCAAATCCACCAAGACAAACATATACATGACATGACAAAATATAGCTTTCACAAACCCCTAACAAGCCAACCAAAATCCGCAAATCAAAACCGGTCGGCAGAACCATTATTTCGGGCTGTGAAGGACCTGCTGAGACAATATCGTTCTTTGTAGAAACTTTTTGCACATACACTATACCTCTTGTCACCCACTACGTGTTAAAAACCGAACATTATGATGTAAACATAATGTCATTTTATGTCAGGTCATTTCTATGGACAATAGTCAGCAGGCGTTATTTTCGTTGACCAATCAAAAGGCAGGGTATGTCGGACACCATCATTCTTAAACGCTACGTCTTGCCATGTGCTCGCCCCTTTCGATCGTTCACCATCACACCGTGCACGTCTCCTTGGCTGTACTTAAGTCAACACATTGCCTCCACCGCCCCGTCCGCCGGGGATATTTCTGGTGGCAGTTTCTTCCCCCACCTTTGCTGAAGACATATATGTTTATTTTATGTTTGTTGTTTTAAAATAACAATTCGTCACTTCGGTGGCCAAATTTATTCCAATCAATTCGCCTCAGTCTTTGACCACAGACTCTTCAGCAAACGAGTGGGCCGCCACGCAGAGCTCTCGGTTTTTGCTAGTTAGTATGGTCTTGATTTGCGTATGGAAATGGCTTGAGATAAAAAGCGTTTTATCAAAGGAGAACCTATCAGACTCTTACGTACAAACTCCTCGGAAACAAATTTGCAAGAGGCCATCTCTAACTTCAAAACGCGACTCGTAAAAAGAAAAAAGAAAAAAAAAAACCTCATGAGATAATAATTCCTTTTGTCACCGTTACGGAACATTTTTCGGTAAAAAGGTAGATTTCAGTTAATTTTGAAACAGCGTAATCTTCCATAATCGTAAGCTAGTCGTATAGGTGTTATGCACCTGCTCTTAGAACAAAGCCTTCGAATACGAAATGAGCTCTAGGCTCTAAGAGGTTCTAAGGGCGTGAAAAGTAATATCATTAGAATTCCCTCTGTTTGTTTAGCTTACGTAAGTCAAACTGTGTCGTCGAAATACTGTTGGCTACAACTCGTTTATGACAATTGTCTGTTTACTGAGTAACTTTGAGTTCTGCCTGTAAGTGAGTGGGTCAAGAACACCATTAAACGCCATGTTCCTTGATGATGTGTTGGTCCACTTGGTATAAAAATCCCGGAGGGTAGCAGGGCTCCTCTCGCTCAGCCATGGAGCTAAATTCCCCAAAAGCCCCTGTTACATCACAACATTTCACCCAGGGGTGAAAACAGCCAAACTTTCAAATTAAAGCTAACATAAATGCATCGCAACCGCAAAACCACATAGCGGAGGCTGTGTAGGCCTGTCATGAACCTTTCGATCTTAGGGAGACTAAAAAAATGACCACTGGGAGGAGTACCCTGTTTACCCCGTCCGGACCCAATATTTTCTGTATAACTACCGCCATAGCACACGTGACTGACAAATGACGTCATCGCCATTTTTCCCGCCATTTTTCACGTCCAGATAAATAAAACGACAGGCTGATACTTACGACAGAGAAGGACAAAGAAAAAACGATCACTCTGCCGTTTGTTTTATCTTGTACATGATTTTACTTATCCAAATCTAAGCCACAGATCCGGCACCTTGCTTTCATCGGTTTGGTGTCGTGGTTTTTGCTGTTTATTATTTTTACATTTTTCACGTCGCTGCCGTTTACCCAGGCACCAAGTGCAGATTATTACACAATCACTCTCAAAACATAACATCCCATAAAAATTTAGCGCCGATAAAATCGACAATTACTTAATTTTTGTCGATTTTTATCGATTATATTTTTTCATATTAGTATTTAACTTTATAAGTCGATGACCTCGATGTCCAACTCGACGTTTCGGGATTCCCTATTAATCGGCATTTCGAAACGCTTTGTTTATATTATAGCGTAATAGGTGAAACAAATAACATCTTTACCATATTCACTATCAATTCTTCTTTTTTATTATCCTTACGTTCTCTCGCATTAACGAGATGGCTTTAAGAGCCCTTCGATTGTTTTTGACTGTAGTGCGACTAGGTCCATATAGAGATTTGAATTTACAAAATGCTAATTAGATGACGTCAACCTGGGAATCATTTATCATACAACTACTTGTTTTCACTTCCGAGTAATATTTTTTTGCGAATTAATTGACTATCCACAGTTTATTTTTAGTATTTATCAAATTGATTATCTTCAAGCTGTAAAGTGCGCATTGTTAATTGGCGTAGAAATAATGGCAAATTCCCGGGTTGACGTCATCTAATTAGCATTAAAAAAAAACGTCCCTTTTAACAATTATTTTAACTAATAAATACCCTGGACATTTATTCGAATAAACGCGCACTAACCAATGTTTAGCCAATAAAAATAATAATAATAATAATAATAATAATAATAATAACAATATTTTTTTAATTTAATAATAATAATAATGATTGATTAATCATAATATAATAATAATCATCATCATCATCATCATCAGATAAAAATACATATCCGATGTTACAGTAAGTTATATATACAATGGTTCAGATAAATTTAAAATTAAAAATATAAATTTTTTAAGATTTAAGTTATTATATAGCTTAGTTATATTTAAAGATTAATCGGTTGAAAAAGCTATATTTAAAACGTTTTGTATTTATATTTGGTTTTAAGCTGGTTCTGTTTCTAAGACGTGCAGATCATGGTTTATACCCTGGAATCAAACTATGTAGTGGTTGGTCTCTATGTTTAAATTTGTTAAAACTTGACGGCGGTCACTTTTTTTTAAAAGCCCTAAAATATTAAAAGTAACTGATGTGTAGCGCCTCTTGTGAGGCGATAATGGGGATAATAAGGTTTAATTTCGTCCTTCAGAGGATAACTATTTATCGTTTCAAGACCTAGGATGGCGTTCCGCATAACTTGTTTCTTTTCTTTATTTAGGCCTTTTGCGTTTTGTCAGAAGCAAAAGACGAAGATGTCAGAAAAAGGGAACTTTTGCTGAACCTTTATACGAAAGTCGAGAGATGCCTAGATAAAATGGACGAAACAATTTTGAGTTTGCTGCAGCAAAACATTGGCAACGTTAGCGAAAAGCTGAACAGGCATAAATTTCAACTGACGCATAAGGAATACTTCCTTCTTGTAGCAGGTAAACGGTGGTGACTCACAACTGATCACACACTATAGCTGGCACTTCTTCAAATATGTATAGTTCTAACTTTAAAATAGGCATTCTCTGTAATAGTGGTGTGACTGATCTGGTTTGAAAAATATAGTTTCGCTCATTTCTTCTGTGTTGTAAGACTTTCGTGTACCGTTATTTATACCAAAACCACAATCGGCTTGATCGGATCTTTTAAATCCTTTTAAGAGATTTTCGGTTCACCCAAGTGAACGCTCGTGAAAACTTATATCGATGCTTATATTTGGTACAACTTTGAAGATCAATTTCACAAGAGCTAACACCATCATTATACAACAAACACGCAGTTAGTGAAATTGTGTACTTTTAATTTAACAGAGCGACTTTTATGACCATTGAATATGATCCAAGCTTGCTGCAAGACTTTAACGACCCCCTTATCCCACTGCTTGATCAAAAACTCGGAAACGGATCAAATGTAAGCTTTATTTTTGGAAAGGTGGGGCGCACTATTTCAATCACACCAACGCAGATGAAAACTAGGCGCAATAAAGCATGTCAATACAGAAAGAAACCATTTAAAGGCTCTCGAGGAAACGAGGTAGCTTACAGTCGATGTCGTGAAAATGGGAAGCAAGGATGGTGTAGTGGGCAGCACCCACCTCCCACCAATGTGGTCAGAGATGGAATCACGGACGCGACGCCATATGTGGGTTGAGTTTGTTGTTGGTTCTCGACCTTGCTCCGAGGGTTTTTCTCCGGGTACTCCGGTTTTCCGATCTCGCCCCAAGAATAAACATTTCCATGTCGTGAAAATAGGAAGCAGGAATGGTGTAGCAGTCACAGCACTCGCCTTTCACCAATGTGGCCCGGGTTGAAATGCCAGGCGACTTCGAAGTTTTTTCTCCGGGAAATCCGGTTTTCCTCTGTCCAAAAAAAAAAAAAAAAATGCAATTTGATCCGAACGCAGAAGAACAGCGAGAGCCACTTTGTGGATTACCACTGAAACTCCCATTTATTTCATTTTTATCTAATTTACAACACCCACCTTCATTTTAGGCGAGACAAGCTCTGGAAAAAGCAGCCTAGTTAATCTTATCCTGGGAGAGGAACTTCTTCCATATTCTGTCCTCAGTACAACTTCCACCATCTGTGAAATGAAGTATGGAGAAGAACGCAGAATTGTGGCCCACTTTAAAGACAAGGATCCTGAAACTGGTCTGCCAACAAAGACTATCAGCTTACAAGAACATCCGACCACTGAACAGCACTATCTTCAGCAAATCTCTCCCTACGTACACGTGAAAAGTGAACGCGAAAAAGGTTCAGTTTTCAAAAAGATTGAACTTTTTTGGCCTCACAATCTTTTGCAGGTAGACATATGTTCTCTTACTATTTACATCTGAATTACAGTGCCAAACAAATCCTTTTGATATAAATAAAAATGTGCAGGAAAAAAAAATTAAAATTAAATAAATAAATAAAATTATGCCTTTAAAGCTGTTCGTATATACATGAAGAAACTTAAAACAGCAAAATGCTCGCTATGACTGCTCCCCTCCCCTTTATATGGGTGGGTGGGGCTCCTGAGCACAGAGTCTCTGTAATCATACCGATCCTCGCCTGTTCATCCGCATGAGGCAGTTCTAGCAAGAGATTTACGCCAATAGAGGCGAGATCCTTTTTTCCCCTATGTGGGCATATTTTGTTAGCCATGCACTACGCCTAGCCTCATTCAGTATCACGCTTATTTTTGGTAGTATAACGCCATAAAATTATCGATTGCGTCTACTGACGGTATTGTTCCTTTTGTTATGTCTTCTTTGCTATTTGTGTTTTTCTCGATTTTTTTTAGAGCGGTGTTGTTATAATTGACAGTCCTGGCGTTGGCGAGTCTGAAATTATGGACGAGATAGTCACACATTATCTGCCTCAGGCCTTTGCCTTCATTTATACTATCAACAGCGCCAACGCAGGAGGAGTGCAAAAAGACAGAGTAAGTAGTTAGTCCTACAATGATGAGTCAGTTGGTCAATGCCGATTTTACTTTAGCCCTTCTAAATTGCATGTTCGTTGACAAACAGACCATCTGGTCTGTCTGGTCTACCAGGTTTGACAAATAGGACATACCCTACCTACTTAAGCTACTAGTACCTTCTTTTAGGGTGATATACTTCCATTTTTATAAAATAATTAACTGTCTCTTAAATTTTCAAATGTTGCCACTCTTTTAATCATAAATGATCAGAAAGAAATTGCGAGATGTCTTATTGATGTTAAATGGATATGAAAGTATTTGTATTTCGCGAGGAGCTGATAGAGTGAAACAATCACTCCATTTATCCTACTTATCCCCAACTAAACGAATCATCTTGGAGAAAATATATTAGACGAGCTAAAGTAATTGAAAATCGTTTAACAACGGAAAAGCCGTAGACATTTCTATTAAAGTAATGATTTTAAATAATCAGCTAGAGAAATTGATAGAGGAAGTCAAGAAAGTGTCTGACATGTCAGTTGAACAAGGACAGAAAATGGAATTGCCATCCAAGTGTGCTTTGTTCGTGTGCAACAAGTGGGACCAAGTTCCAGAAAACGAAGATGAAGATGTCAAAAACCACGTGATCAGAAAACTGCAACGGTGCTGGCCTGGCCTTGATCCAGAGTCGCAGATCATCTACATATCTACCATGAGAGCCAGTAAAGGACAAAACCTCGGTTTTATCACCGAAGACTTTCTCCGTCTGATGAATGGTTTGAGGGTTATGGTTTTGAAAAGCATCGATATCAAACTCGAAATGCATTGGAAGTAAGTTTGGGTGTGAATACAATTTTGTTTTAAACATCACTTAGACGTCCACTAGGTAGAACTATCAACTTTCGGTTACAACTTGGTGTTACGGAGCACGAATATATGCTAATTAGTATAGCACGAATATATGCTAATTAGTATAGCACGAATATATGCTAATTAGTACATATGAGCACGAATATATGCTAATTAGTATATATGCGATGAAGATAGAAATAGGGTTCATGGCTTCATAGGTTTCATGGTTTCATGGTTTCATGGTTTCATGGTTTCATGGTTTCATGGTTTCATGGTTTCATGGTTTCATGGTTTCATGGTTTCATGGTTTCATGGTTTCATGGTTTCATGGTTTCATGGTTTCATAGGTTTCATGGTTTCATGGTTGCATAGGTTTCATGGTTTCATAGGTTTCGTGGTTTCATGGTTTCGTGGTTTCATAGGTTTCATGGTTTCATGGTTTCCTGGGTTTCGTGGTTTCATGGATTTCGTGGTTTCATGTTTTTCATGGTTTCATAGGTTTCATGGTTTCATGGTTTCATGGTTTCATGGTTTCATAGGTTTCATGGTTTTATGGTTGCATAGGTTTCATGGTTTCATAGGTTTCGTGGTTTCATGGTTTCGTGGTTTCATAGGTTTCATGGTTTCATGGTTTCCTGGGTTTCGTGGTTTCATGTTTTTCATGGTTTCATGGTTTCATGGTTTCATGGGTTTCGTGGTTTCTTGGATTTCATGGGTTTCAGGGTTTCATGGGTTTCATGGGTTTCATGGTTTCATAGGTTTCTTTGTTTCATGGTTTCATGGTTTCATGGTTTCATGGTTTCATGGTTTCATGGTTTCATGGTTTCATGGTTTCATGGTTTCATGGTTTCATGGTTTCATAGGTTTCATAGGTTTCATGGTTTCCGTGGTTTCATGGTTTCGTGGTTTCATGTGTTTCGTGGTTTCATGGGTTTCGTGGTTTCATGGGTTTCGTGGTTTCATGGGTTTCATCGTTTCATGGGTTTCATGGTTTCATAGGTTTGGTTTCGTGGTTTCATGGATTTCATGGTTTCATAGCGGAGCACTTGCCAGGCCGAAGGCCTTGCTGCGCAGCTCCATACACATAGAACCTGTGCCGTGATTTTTCATGGTCATGGCCAGCGGAATGTTTCGCGGGCGGCGTATGTTACATGTGTGACTGTGTGTCCGAGCGTCGCTCAAGGTTACTAGCTCGCGAGCGCGTATGACGTCGCAAAACATGCGCGAATGACGCCACACAACATCCGGGAATGCCGAATGTCACGTCAGCTGTATGCGTACGACGTCATCAACATCCGGGATCTTTGAGGCTTTGTTTTTCGCGCGGCTACACAGCCGTCAGCTCGGTAAACACTTTAGTTGGATTCAGAGTTGGATTGTTGTGTTTTATAGCGGAGAATAAAAGTCGTTATTTCCCTGCAGTTTTTCGCGGTTTGCTACTCAAGACAGAGATACTAGTTAAGGGATACTCAGAAGCCGCTTTAGTGGAAAAAGAAGAGCTTTCAGGAATAAAATCTTGCTTCGAGGAACTTAATATTATCAATGCGGGGAGATGCCTTGTTTTATTACGGTTTCAGAACCTAAGAAGCGGAGTTTTAACGAATTTCCAAGCAGTCCAGTGCTTTAAAGGTAAAATAAATCACATTTTTCGATGGGAATTTATGTTGATATCAATTTTTGGTTGACTTTTCCTTTGGGTTCTCTTAAGTTTTGGAGACATGTTTATGAAACGTGTTCAAATTAAGTCGTGTTGTTATCTTGAATTTCATCGAGGACAGCTCTGTCTTGAGGCGCTAGAAATAGTACTTTTTTTCTTCTTTTAAACATAAATTAATGGAGATTGAATAAAATTTTTCGAAAGAAGATTTTGTTGTCCGTTTTTATGTCTTTGTTCATTCATTACATAGATTAAAAAGCGATTTTATGTAAACAAAACAAGACTTAGATTTTCTGTCTTCACTCGCGTCGCCTTATGCAAATAAGCTTATGTTTGTGTATTTTTGCAATTTTAATTTCCAAATCAGTTTCTCGGGCAATTTTTTACAAACAAAAACTGTATTTTATTCGGAAAGTAGTCGTACTAGTTATTCTGGAAAGAAAAAAGTTGTTTTTGTGAACTTTTGTACGGTCTAAATGTACTGTGCAGACGGTCGGGTAATACTGTTTTTGAGAATTGCTAAAATTGAAAATAGCCCGTTCTTCAATCTTAATTCTTGTGCTTCCAACCTTTCACCTTAGTTAAGTTTCACCTTAGTTAAGCTCGTTTAAAGTGCGACGCTGATAGGCTGGGCCTATCTATATATATTAGGTTTCGTGGTTTCATGGTTTCATATGTTTCATGGTTTCATGGTTTCATAGGTTTCCTGGTTTCATGGGTATCGTGGTTTGATGGGTTTCGTGGTTTCATAGGCTTCGTGGTTTCGTGGTTTCATGGGTTTCGTGGTTTCATGGTTTCGTGGTTTCATCGGTTTCATAGGTTTTATTGGTTTCATGGTTTCATGGGTGTCGTGGTTTCATCGGTTTCATGGTTTCATAGGTTTCATGGTTTCGTGGTTTCATGGTTTCATGGTTTCATGGTTTCATGGGTTTCGTGGTTTCATGGTTTCATGGTTTCGTGGTTTCATCGGTTTCATGGTTTCATGGTTTCATGGTTTCGTGGTTTCATGGTTTCATGGGTTTCATGGTTTCATGGTTTCATGGTTTCATGGTTTCGTGGTTTCATGGTTTCATGGTTTCATGGTTTCGTGGTTTCATCGGTTTCATGGTTTCATGGTTTCATGGTTTCGTGGTTTCATGGTTTCATGGGTTTCTTGGTTTCATGGTTTCGTGGGTTTCGTGGTTGCATAGGTTTCGTGGTTTCATGGGTTTCGTGGCATAATAAGTTTTGTGGTTTCATGGGCACAGTTTTTACAATTCACAATTGTTTAAATGCAAAGAGTCAAATTTACTTGGATAGGCTCGATTTTAAGCGGTTTGAGGGTGTCCGGTTTTCCTGGTCTCCCTCCCTACATCTGCCGGATCAGTGATCCGTTGCGCTTGTGCTTGGCGTCACATCTGCTTTCCATGCAAATTAAATTTTGTTTGCCAGTCTTCAGGGGCACCCAGAGGAGGTTGGACACGGGCCGAAAAGCATCATGGGATGAATTTTCGTTTTCAGCGACACTCGTTCAGTTTCAAACGAACCTTCGAGCTGTGAGGACCTCGAGGAACTACAAATTTTCAGACTTTTAGCCGCGATGGAAGTACAAATCGGCCTAAATTGAAGGTTATGCGATTACTCTTGTATAGATACCATTTATTTTTACAACTGAATAACTTGAGGTATCATGCTACGCCGATCGAAAGACTTAATCGTGCACCCACTACAAATTTTAGCCACAACAAGCACAAATCGGCCTACATTGAAGTTGATAAGATTCCTCTTATTACTTAGCTGGGTTTTAAGCCGGTTGATCGATCGAAAGACTTATTAAAGCAAGGCTGCACGAGGAATTCGAACCGAGGGATATTTTGTAACGAAAGCTAAAAGCTTAAATCACGGAATTACTAAAGGTTGGTAACCACAACAATCGATCGTTGCATTTTATAGTCCTCTTGTCCGCTCTTGAGTTTCAATGTTATAATTTTGAAATACACGAAGGCAATTTTGTTGTACGGAATGCTGGATTTGTGTTGTTACGAAGTATAAGTACATAAATAAATAAATAATAAAACTGTAAAATCGATCGTGTGAAACAACAAATAATCAATGAAATCATAATAAGTTTACACAGATTATTCCTTGTTAAAAAATTCAGGAGGAAAACATGATTTAAAAACCTAATGGAAATAAAGCAGTGACTAACATACATTTTTGCATCTGAATTCAAGAACCATCCTTCTAGAAAGAAATCCAATTCTGGCCATAAAGACCTGGTAGAAAATTGTGACTAGGAGGACCTCAGGCAGGAAGGAATTCAAACTTCTAGGCTTGAAAATGAAACTGCAGAGTGTTTTCAGGCACTCTACTCTAATTTGTGGCAAAACAATTCAAGGTACTAAGGAACCATTTTTTCTTTGGGCCCTCTTACTTGGAATGTAATTAGAGCACAACAATCAGGACTGTGCACATGAGAACAACTATATGTTCTTTCACTTGAGCACAAGTCTTAGGTAATTTATAACAAATGTGCAATTGCTTATCTCATAAGCAACCAGAATTGGAAAGGTGGTTGCTTAGGAAGGATGGTTGCTTATGAAAGTCAAAGTACAACAATAGTGAATGGTTGCTGAACGGGAGCAAACTGTAGTTGTTCCAATAATTTTAACAACTTTCCTATCAGACAAATAATTCTTAATGAGGTATTTATGTAAACCATTAAACAATTCCCCCAAAATTTAAATGCCAATTAGTGGTAGAGCAAGGAAAGAAGTGTTGAAATGTTTCTATTTTTAAGCAGAACTATTTTCACTACAAGCTCCCTCATCCTACTTCATTGTTTTATTGAGTAATTAAAAAAGTAAATGAAGCCTTTTGAGAAGTTGGAAATGGGAAACAGAAGCAGAAATTTCACCTGCTGACTTACCTTGATAATCATTCAAGGAATACCCAGGGGCATAGCATAGCTGGGGTGCCCATGACACCCCCCCCCCCCCCCCCCTTTGTGAGATAATTTTAGTAAAACACAGCGTGGATGCCGACATGACAATCTGGTAAGTACCCTGGGTGTGACACAGTGTGACACCCCCTTTGAAAAATCCTAGCTACACCCCCGCACACCATAGTTAAATGGAGTTGATCAGGAGCCCATTGATATTATAATAGAAAACAATTAATAGTAATCAAAATAATTATAGCAATTCATAACTGATACAAAAGCTCCAACAAATATCCAGTGTGCCACAATTTCCCCCAACTATGAAGGTTATTTGAGATTTTCTTTGTGGGTGTGCCAGGATTTCTGAAGGCAGTCAGACCAAATTCGAAGACAACCCGATCTATTCCGAAGATGTTCCGAAGAATTCAGAAGTTTCCATGAACCTCAAGCCTCCGCTTTATAATATCCAGCTGTAATAATATTACATGTATTATTGTAATGTTCAGAATGATAAAAACCTACAAAAAGTGCTAAATTGTCATTAACATAACTATATTTTTAATTGGATCATGTGATCAGTTAAGGCTGATAGCTCAAATCTGTAAGTCAGGAGTGAGAAATTGCTCCATAGGCGTGAGTTGGTATGAGATTGGAGTTTTGGACTCGCAGGCATGAGACTTGGCAGGTATGTTCTATGCCACCATGCAGAACTTAAGTATAATAAGTTTTCATTGTCAACTGAAGACAAAAGTCAGCAACCCGAGGCTGCTGTGCATTTCTAGTAGGCTACTGTTAGAGCACAATCCATCAAATATCGGTATAGAAAATTATTAATATTTATCTTAGGAATCAACAAAGAAATATATTTAACAGACTGATTAAATCATTGATGCATTTTGTCTATACAAGTTTAAAATTTTATTTATATAATAACACCTTATTATATAATATGTAATAATACCTTATTATATATAATTATCTGCTAAAATATGAAACAACTGACAATATGGGGGCTAACTCAATGACAATAATTCACAGTTCTCAACCCAATTGTGGATCTCAAGAGCCTTTGATTTTTGCTAAGAGCAGGGCTTATTACAAGACATGATAATGACAGACCAAAACCCTCACTGCCATGCCTCAAGCCCCAATATTTTTGGGCCAAGCAATAAAAATGTAATTCTTGTTTGGCTGCTATTTTCATTAAAAAGAGCAGACTGAATGGCTCCACATTTTGCTATTGAACCTAGAAAAAGAATAGACTTCATTAGGAAGCCACTCCAATAATTATAATATGAAAAGAAAACAATAACAAACATACAAGTCTTAAGTTATTAAGGTTATAAAAGCTCATATATAAATTGCAATGTTAAACTCTCATGATTAGAGTGTAGATATGAATCAAATATCATGTTTTCCTCAGAAGACAGAAACTTTGATCTCAAAAGGTCGAAGCAACCTTAGAAATTACAGTACGCACACTTGTGATAACCTGCGAAAATGACTGAACTTTAATCGCAAATAACAGAAAATTGGTAAGAGGTTCGATGTGGTACGACGTCCTAAATTAAAAGAATAACGTTTTCTACAAAAGATGGTGCGATTTTCGTGGCTAGAACCCAGACGATATAGCGTCAAGAAACGAACGCGTTGGTTGACTATACAACGTGGACGAAAGTCGCCATATTGGACCGGCTTGCGAGGAAGCCTAATAATAGCGAATTCTACTACAAAAGTTGTAATATAAACAAGTAAATACAAAAAGTAGCAACACACCTTTCATGAAAACTCCTTTACTGGAAAAAGCGGACTTCATATTTGAAGAAAAACACACTAAAAAAACACGAAATGTTGCGTGGAGAAATTCTCGCAGAAAAGACTGTGAATGAATACGTTGATCTGATTGGTCGACTACTCCTACCAGGATACCTTTCGGCCCGTGTCCAACCTCCTCTGAGGGATCTTTGGTAAATGCATTATTTTACTCAAATAAATCAACATAAATGATATAAAAGCATTTCCAGGTGTTCTTCTACGTTGCTGGGAGAAATATATCTGTTCCTTTTTCCCAGCATAACACATAGGGAAATTCCCAGCAAGCTAGATAAAAAAATGTCTGCTTCCCAGCCAGCAATTAAAAAATTGAATAAATAAAAAAAACAATAATAGTAATAATAATAATAATAATAATAATACGTTATTACTTGTTTGTCCGCAGAAATCCAGTCTTTGTGCTGGGTTTTGCCTGCCGAGAACTTCTTCACAGGTTTCGTGCCACAGTTGTTTGGTGTTTCGCCACTGTTCCTCGATGTCTGTCTCCTCCTCAAGTAGTTCTTGCAATGGCTGGAATCTGTTGGAAAGCTTGAGCTGGAACTGTGCTTTCACTTCTTTGTTGCGAAGTAGTCCCACGTTGTATCTTGTTCGTGTTGTAGTAGCTTTGGCGTGCTTCTTCAGGCGGAGCTTCACTGTCATCAGTAGGAGATGGTGGTCTGATGACAAGTCCGCACCTCGCATCACTCTCACGTCTTGGCATGACCTTCTGAACTTCTTGTTGATGCACACGTGGTCAATCTGGTTTTCAGTCCCATGGTCTGGTGATCTCCACGTGGCCTTGTGGATTCGTTTGTGTGGGAAGATGCTTCCCCCAAACACCAGCTCATTGAGGGAACACAGGTCTGCAAACTTCTCCCCATTTTCATTAATCTGCCCCAATCCCTGCTTCCCCATGACTTCTTCATAGCCTGTGTTGTCACACCCAATCTTAGCGTTCATATCACCCATCAAAACTGTCAGATCTTTCTTTCCCATCCCATCTAGGACTGTCTGGAGATGTTGGTAGAAGTCCTCCTTCTTTTCTTCTTCTGCGTCGTTGGTGGGAGCATAACACTGGATGACGTTCAACTTGATGTTCTTCTTCTTGGTGGCAAACTTGGCTGTGATGATCCTGGAGCTTACAGGTTCCCAGCCGATGAGAGCGCGCTGTGCCTCCGGTGACAGCATCAACCCTACACCCTCAATGTGGGGAGCTCCCTCCTCAGAATGCCCTGAATACAGTAGTGTCTCACCGGACACCAGTCTCAGCTGTCCCGCCTGCAACCACCTAGTCTCACTTAGTCCTAAGAGACAAATGTTGTTTTTCTTCATTTCTCTTGCTACTTGCATTGTTCTTCCTGCCTCATACATTGTCCTGATGTTCCAAGTGGCAAGTCTTATTGGTTTCCTAGGGTTCAGAAGAGGCGTCGGCCAAGCAGCTTCATTTCGGCTTTCACTGCCTAGCATCATAATCCTCCTTGAAGGAGGCTCTCCCTCTCCCAGGACATGTTGATTTTGGTTTGTCGTCGATGCTTCTGTAACTTGCTATTTTTACAGATAGGGTTGTTGGCCCTATGCTAACCCCTTTAGCCTCGGGGAGAGTTGAGTGCTCTTCGTCTGGTCTCTACCCTTTGACCTGTCTGACTTGGGTGGCCCTACCAGGAGACGAATCTCCCGCCAGCATAGCTTTCAGGGTCATAGAGACACGCAAGCCCCCCAACCAACTTCAAGGTTGCACTCACTGGAGAGATAAAGGATGTTACATATTGGGTTAAATCAACTTTCAAAGACGATTCATATTACGAGCGTTTTGCACACACATACAGGCTTTCCGTAACTATTCAATTTCTTGTTTGCATATTCGACACTCCACATTTTCAACACTCCTCATTTTCCACACTCCGCGTTTTCAACCACATTCTGCATTTTCTACCACACTCCGCACTCCGCCTAACCAAAACGCGCAGTCGCTGGCGCGTGGTTCACCTCTGAAAAAATGATGATAGACGCGGGGAGAAGCAGCAGAAAACATTTCTTCTGAGCTACTTCCCTGACTCTATATCATGTAACTCGCTAGAGGTGACTGGCTTCAAATAACAAAAACTGTTGGATTTTAAGCCAATTAACATGAGCGACTTTTTTTAACCTGGCACACTAAGGCAAACCCAAAGGCAAGGAACGATTAATGCGAAATCGCGAAAGCCTACAAAGGAATGACAGGAGCGTAAGAAATAAAAGAATACCGTTTATGATCACGCGCGAAAGCCTTGCGTTACGTTCATGACGACCCATCTTTATTCATTGTCTATCTCTGTCGTCTTCCGATGACATCCATATAAATGGTTTATGCATTATACCCGGCAACTTTTTTTTTAATTAGTTGTGTAGCAGGAAAGGTACTAGTACATGTTTGTGAGACGAGCACGATTAATTTGTTTAATTTTAACGGAGATCGTGCTAGCCGACCATACAAAGGGAATCGATGATTAAATAACTAATACGAGTTGAGGCGATGAGATCATTATAATACATATAGGCAAAAAAGCCGTGCATGTTTTGACTTCTGTTTGGGGTATTCTTTGCCTTTAAGCTATGAGGAGGTTGTTTAAAATTGTGTGTAAAAAGAATGCGTTCTTTTGCAGGACAACGACGACCGCTAAAGGTGACCGGATATTATGACATATTTCTCAGTATTATCATTAACAAGCTCAACGCATGCATGGGAATGAATCAACCCCTTTGGTAAAACAATAACAAGAGAAAGGTGTTTCCTACCTTTCATTCATACCTTTCCTACCATACATTTTTTTTGTTATTTGGTTTCCGTCACGGAGAATTCAGTAACATCAGTCGCATAAGAACCACAGAGAAGAATAATGAAGCAAGCAGACACTCTTGAAACTCCTCAATACCAAAAGACGACAACTTGACACTTTCAGTAATTTGAATCCGTCAGTGGGCTGTCTGGTCGCCCATGAAACCTAACAAGGGGATACTAACAAAGCTATAAAAATTGTGAAAGCTGTAAAACTATTAAGCATTTGAAACCGTATGTAAATGACATGAAAATCTTTTGAAAAAGATTGAACCTTCCCTACATATCAATCCAAGGAGAATGTTAAAAAAAAGTTAAAACCGCGAAATCTGTGAAACCATGTATAACATGTATGAAAGGACAAAATCAAACAAATATTGACGAAACACTAAACCAGTTAAGAAACATTACAAACCAAGAAACCCACGAAACCACAAAACCAATAAAACAACGAAATCCATGAAACCTATGAAACCACGAAACCCATGAAACCATGCAACCCACGAAAGCACAAAATCAATAAAACAACGAAATCCATGAAACCTATGAAACCACGGGTTTCGAAATCCATGAAACCATGATACTCGTGAAACCCCGAAACCATGAAACCACGAAACCCACGAAACCCATGAAACCATGAAACCCATGAAACCACGAAACCACGAAACCACGAAACCACGAAACCACGAAACCACGAAACCACGAAACCCATGAAACCATGAAACCGATGAAACCACGAAACCATGAAACAACGAAACCACGAAACCCATGAAACCATGAAACCTATGAAACCATAAAACCTATGAAACCATGAAACCTATGAAACCATGAAACCATGAAACCCATGAAACCACGAAACCCATGAAACCATGAAACATATGAAACCACGAATCCCATGAAACCACGAAAACCATGAAACCATGAAACCTATGAAACCACGAAACCCATGAAAACTATGAAACCATGAAACCCATGAAACCAACAAACCCATGAAACCACGAAACCCATGAAACCTATGAAACAACGAAACCCATGAAACCATGAAACCATGAAACCATGAAACCATGAAATCATGAAACCACGAAACCATGAAACCACGAAACCACGAAACCCGTGAAACCATGAAACCATGAAACCTATGAAACCATTAAACCTATGAAACCATGAAACCATGAAACCGTGAAACCTATGAAACCATGAAACCATGAAACCATGGAACCTATGAAACCTTTGAAACCATGAAACCATGAAACCATGAAACCTATGAAACCATGAAACTATGAAACCCACGAAACCATGAAACCATGAAACCTATGAAACCATGAAACCCATGAAACCACGAAACCCATGAAACCACGAAACCCATGAAACCATGAAACCTATGAAACCACGAAACCCATGCAACCATGAAACCGATGAAACCACGAAACCATGAAACCACGAAACCCATGAAACCATGAAACCATGAAACCTATGAAACCATGAAACCTATGAAACCTATGAAACCATGAACCCTATTACTATATTCATCGCATATATACTAATTAGCATATATTCGTGCTCATATGTACTAATTGGCATATATTCGTGCTATACTAATTAGCATATATTCGTGATCCGTAACACCAAGTTGTAACCCAAGTTTCGTATCTTCGGTATCTGTCTTCAAGTAAAGGATACATTTCAAGACTATTGTTTTGCAAACATTGTGCATGTGCGACTATTCTAAATATCTCAATTTAAACAAAGTACTATTAATCGCTTCTTTAAACAAGTAATCTTCTTGACCGCAAGGTTCCCAGGAAATCTTGAAAGCTGATTGGAATGTATGTAGCTTTATATGGAGGTACTTGGTACTTAAATCGCCAGCAATATCCCAAGCGAACAAGATAGGTCCATCTTCCGCTTACATTGGGATTGCCAATCACAAAACTGGAATTAACTTCTTCATTGTGCCGCTTATCGCAGATTGCTATCGATTGAAAATTTGATACCCGGGGATACTACTCACATTTGTTGCGGGGATGTGCGGCCCGAACCTTGGAGCCCAAAATATGTGATTTGCCAATCGCAAGTTTATACCTTTTCAGTGCGTATCTGTACTTACAAACAACCGCATTAACACTACAGGCCATATCTTCTCACGACCTTATTTAATTCATCATTTGCCATATTAGAGACATATAGTTGCAATGCTTATCTTAAAAATAATAGCAAACGTACTACGAATGAAGGTCTCAGATAATTATTTTTGTTATAGATGGATATACTACCTTCTTTCACGGATAATCTATCAAGCAAAAGCATTTGTGATGAACGCTTCCAAAGATCGTCAGGTTGTCATTAAAAAAATCGGGAAGATTCTTTTCCGTTTAGGTCTGATTGAAACAGAACAAGGCAAAGTGATAGCAGAGCTCAACGAATATTTGGAAGGACGTGTCAGTAACGCAATGCAGCAGCTGACTGAGTATCTCTCTTCCGATGAAGTAATGGCACGCTTCACCTCGTGGACCTTAGATGAAGTTCCGAAGGTTGAAAAGTCCTGGGAAGTTACAAGCAACCAAATCATGAAAGCACTGTCACGGCGGTTGCGAGACATCATAGAGCAATGGGAAGAAGATAACCAGGTGTTTGCAAGTGCTCGCAAGTCCCTTGTAAAACACTTTCAGCAGCGCTTCAATTTCGTTGAAGAGCAACTGCGGAATCTCCAAGGCGCTGTCACAGTTGTCAGCGTTGATGTACCACAAAGCGATTCCTCTGATCCAATCTTCACTTTGGGGCAAAAAGTCATGATTGGTGTCACTAGTCCAATCTGGTTTCCACTCGGCCTAGTCGCTTTGGTGATCGGTACTCCTGTTGTCGGCATCATCGCTATTAAAGACAAAGTGGAAGAAAAAAGGAAAATCAAGCAATACGAAGCAGACAAATGCGCTTTTATGGCCAGAAAATCAGCAAATTTCTTATTTGAAGCTAAAAGTGAACTTGTGCTTCAGATTTTCGTGAGAGATCAGTTAGAAGATGCTAAACTCTGTTTGAAGCAAATCGAAGCCCGTATCCCAGAGCTGATCAAAGCTGACAAGATGCTATGTGCTCAACTTATTGATGAAACGCGCTCACAAAAAGAAATAACAGATCTTTATCAGCCAATTCTGGATGAAGGTTCTTGTCTCCGAGGGCAGTTAGCAGTATTTGGAATCCGAGAAGTTCGTGTCGCTTCTATCGGTAGCGATGAGTTAGACTGGAAAGAGGACATGTCTTCCCGTCTTGGTAGTGGTGCGTTTGGTGCTGTGTACGTGGGGATGATGAAAAGATACGGGGGCGATCCCGTGCCTGTGGCATTGAAAGTGTTTAACGACGTTCTCGCCGAGACAAATGCAAGCGATATCATGGCAGAAGTAGAGCTTTTGAGGTGAACAGATGTTTATGTTAGTTTAAATTTCTTCAAACTCCCTAAAGGGCAATTAGGTCCTGCCACTAAAAGAATTGCTAAATTTGGAGAGATTCTCCTGTCTGTGAGATCAAGTCATGGTTGCTCTAAGGTGACAGGACATAATTAATTCAGCGAACGCAATGTGATAGTTATGCGAATATTTGGTAGATAGTTTGGTTTAACTTTATTGGTTTAATTTTGGGCTAATTTTCTTCGATTTTCCTTTTCTTTTTCAAACAATTAAAGCACATACCCTCTTTTCTTACAATTTCAACCAACTCGCGTATTAAAATTAACGGTATTTTTCCTTTTTTCTTCAGAAAATTAGAGCACTCTCGCATTGTAAAGTTTTATGGAACATCACTTCTCAAGAATATGGACACCATAAGAGTTATCCTTGTCATGGAAAAGTGCAAAGAAAACTTGAAGAGTCGCATTTTTAAACATCCTGAATCCATCCCAGGAAAATCGGGAAACTCTGCTGTAGTAAGAGAAGTATGTCGATGGGCGAAAGACATCACAGCTGCTTTGGTCTTCATACATGAACAGGGAGTTGTGCACAGAGACCTCAAGTTGGAAAACATCTTGGTATGAAACTATTTAATGTAAACTGTTTTAAAATAATGTCCATAATATTCTATTTAAGATTTAAAAAATTCTATTTACAAGGCTAAAAAAGTTAAAAGAAAAAAACTTAAGGTTAATTTTGGGAGATAGCACTCACAAGCTTCAAAAAGGAAATTTAATCAAGACAGGAGAATGTACATTTACAAATTAATTTTCATTTTGAGATTTTTAAAGGGGTCAACTTGTCATGAAGACTTAAGTTCTGATCTTAACCTACGAATTCTCCATCCTGGTCTCCATACATTGCTTAGTATATAGAACAACAGCTACAGCATTATGTAAAGGAACAGGTTAATTTTGAGAGATAGCACTAACAAGCTTCAAAAAGAAAATTTAATAAAAAGACAGCATAAACAAACTCTCATCCAATCAAAATATACAGAACACCACTGCATATAGTCCTGGACCCATGCCCACAACAATACTATACATCCACTTTCAGACCAATTTTCTTTCTGACAAAAATTAATGAACATAGGTTGGGAGGGGGGGGGGGGGGGAAGAAGGGCCCCAGGATCTTTTGATACCCAGTCCCATAGCAGTTACAGTGACCCACAGCTCAAAACCCAAAACTTACCAGTACCAGTTCCCATTTATTATAATTTAGGAAGACAGGACACTAAGTACAAGTTAAATCGAAGCGACTAGGAACGAGAATGTCTCAACTTTAAATTTCGGGGCCATTGCCGGCATGCAACCCAACCTCTCCAGTCAAATCAGAAATTCCATCTGTCCCACATCGCTAAAATTTTGCAGTACATCCTCCCCCGAGCTTCGCGAGGTTCTGCGAGACACGTATTTCTAGCATTATTACGTAGGAAGACTGTTACCATCGGAAATCACTTAAAACATATAAAATATGCATGTAGCGGACGGGCTTTTAGTGGTAAGAGACGGGGTTTTACCAACGGGGGGAGGGGGAGTGGCTGACGTCATGATCCCTAGAAGTGATGTGATAGGTTAAAAATAGTTACTAGCAGTTACTAGCAGCACGCGTTATCCCTTAATTATTTCAGGGGATTATAAAGTTGAATAGAACAATGGCAAGACAGGATTTTTAAAACATTATTTCACTTTATTGAAAAACATCAATACGCTTAAATGCCACTCAAATTAATCACACACTGTCATTGCATTCAAGCCTCTGCAAAGATCTTCAATCGAACATTCTTGCCGTTGAAAGTTTTTATACAATAAAAAGGCAGTCGTTTCATCCACTTCGAGAAGTTTACGTTAATACTTCAACCACGAGTCCTCTAAATACACATCTAATTTCGTGAGTATTTCTTCTTCAATTGTAGACCATCATAGTTTATCAACATTTAAAAGAGTGTCCACCAGTAAACCAGGCAGGACCAGGCAGGAGGTGATAATACTCAAATCACCGATTTCGCTCAAACTTGGCACAAAGGTTGAGGGTCATGACTACATACATGTACCAAAATATAAGGTCAATTTTTTTTTATTCTCTCTGAGTTGTAGGGTCCCCCCCCCCCCCCCCGAAAAATGGCCATTTGGCACAAATTTATGCATATTAATTAGCTAAATTTATTCGAGTGGTTAGGCAACAAAAACAGCGGCCTGGGAATAAAAACTACTAAATCGTATTCTATATTGATCAGTCTTGTAGCAAAATGTGTTATTGGAATTGGTTGTTTTGATTTGCTGCTTTCCCAATACCGAACGTGAAGGGCATGTTTGGTCATTTTTACGAGACGTCAAAATTAGGTCATTTTAGATCTTAATATCTCCAATGGGCAACAAGTTAACAACGTAGTTTTAATACTAGAAGTAAGAAGTATCTTTATGCTTTCGGGCAACTAAATAGCTTTTTAGTATGAAGGAATTTTTGCACCTCACTCTACGATTTCTGGCGATTTCATCAAACTTCGGTAATTAAAAAAAGTGGTTTAATTTTAATGAAATTGCAAGAAAAAGACAGCAAATATTCAGCTAAGCATCATTCTACTTAAAACAATGCTATAATTAGCGAGAAAAATTTAGCTAATTAATATGCATAATTTTTTTGTCAAACGGCCATTTTTCGGGGGGAGGGGAACCTACAACTCAGAGAGAATTAAAAAATTTGACCTGATATTTTGGTACATGTATCTGCTCACGACCCTCAACCTTTGTGCCAAGTTTGAGCGAAATCGGTGATTTGAGTATTATCACCTCCTGCCTGGTCCTATGGTGGACACTCTCTTAACCCTATTCGGCCTGGGCTTTTTTTGAGTTTCTGAGCCTGGGGGGGGGGCACATTGTGCCCCCCCCTTCGTAACTTCAAGAACATTAAGGCTATGACAATAAAACCTAGAGGGTACAAAGTACGTCCAAAACTGTCTCCTTTGCGGTCCGCATAATGGAACGATGACGTCATATGACGTAGTTATTAGGTAATTAGTTATGCAGCCGCCATCTTGGATCCGCCATCTTGGATTTCTGAATTTTTTCAAAACCTCTTAAAAACCGTCCAAATTCACCCAAAATTAATGAAAACCAATAAATAAACGCTAAATGGCGTAAAAATATAAAAGTTACACCAATAAACATTGTTTTTCTTCATTCAAAGGTATAAATATGCAATTTTCAAAAAACATGGCTGTCAAAATCTTGTTGCCATGGAAACATCAAGTCACGTGATCAAAAAATTGCCATATGAAGTTGTTGCCAGATCAATTTTAGGAAAAGTCACAAAGTTTGATGGCGTTTGCATACGTATTAAGGAAGTTATGAATGTTTAAAGTTAGCGCGGGCACTTTGTGCCCCCCCCCCCCAGGCCGAATAGGGTTAAGTAAATGTTTTTTCGTTGCTTCATAGTGAAAAATCCAACGTTCTTCTTCATCCGCTGTTCCCCGATATTGTAAGCATTTATTGTAAGCTTTATGCCGTCTTCATTCGCTTTTTTTATTCTTGAGACACATTAGGAAAAAGTTTAGCGACAATCGGTTGCTATGGTAACAGGATATAACGTAATACGTAGCATGAGGTCAAGCCATTTTTTGATCAAAATTCGTAATTTTCACTTTTTTCAGTGGAAAAACATAAAATGCTATCAAAAGCAGCAAAATTTTTAATTGTGCCAAAAAATGTTTGCAATTTCGCATTTTTCCGATAAATTTGAATTTTTAATACGAAAAAAATGGCGGCCATCTTGGCGACCCGTCATGAAAAGTGTTCGATATTTAAGTCTGCGTGTACGTCCGGTTAAAAGACCAAAAGGGTTTTTACTGCACTTTCTATAAAACAACAGACGCAAACCTAACCGTCCTTGTGCACGGTTTCACTAAGTTAGAGAGCAACATGTTTCTGATTAAATTAGTAATACATCCCTTTTTTCCATTGAAGCTATCAGAGGACAACTCAGTGAAGATCACTGACGTTGGCGTATCTAAGCCAGTTACAGACATCACAGGCACTATGGCGGGTACCCCTGTATACCTCGCACCCGAAGTGTTCCATTGCGAGGTTTATGGCTGCAAAGCAGACATCTACAGCCTGGGGATAGTGTTGTGGGAGATGTGGTATGGAGAGCACGCCTTTGCTAACGTTCTACCAACAACGTTAAACGCTTTCTTTAGATTTGTAGATGACGGTCATCGTCCTGAACATGTCCAAGGATGCAAGCAGCCTCCTCATCGCTGGAAACAGCTGATGGGCCGGTGTTGGGAATGCAACCCAGAGAAACGCCCCGCAGCTATTGAATGTTTGAATGAAGCAATTTTACTGTGTAAATAGGCTGTAAGCCCATTACAATAACATTGCACAAAACAGTGAATGGACGGGCTTCAAGAAATTGAGAGCGTTGTTATTTTTTGAGAATTATTTGTAGTTTATATTGGTATGTTTGCTTACGTTATTTGATAAAAAAAAGAAACAAGCTTTTTAACAAACAAAACTACCAAAATCTATTAACACTGCTCTTGAAGGTTTTTAGGAGAACCGTTTAGCACACTTTGTGATAATGGAGTTAACTTGTAAATTAAAAACAAAGTGTTTAAAATCATTTTCCTTATCTTTGTTTTGCAAACAACGCGACTATAACCTGACTTTGAGCTATGATTCGCGGTATATCGCATGCGGATTAAAATTACGAAAACTGTTTGGAATTATTTCAAAAATGGAAGTAGTAGTCTAGGGTCATTTTAAGCCTCGTTATGGCCTAGGTGCCTTTTAGGTGCCTAGGTGCCTATGTGATGACGTAGTTTGGTATAGGTATAGGTATAGGTAAATCATTAGTTATGTATTAATCATTACGTCATTAAGGGAATGCCTTTTGTGTTAATAAATGACTAGGGATAGTGCCTAGATAAATCATTGATATGTACATAATTACCTTCCACGGCCTTCTTAAAATCAAAGTGCCCTTTGGGCTATCTCCTGTAAGTTTTTTTCCCGTCATGCAGTGCAGTAATATTATGTCGGAATATTGTGGTTACTGTTTCCGTTCTTCCCTAGACATGCACCACCACATAAAATAATGGCATTCTCGTCATTTTTAACAGAGTGTAACACATGTACATGGTAACAAAATCTCGATTTGTTGTCCAGCTCAGAGATTGAGCAAGTTTTCTATAACTGTTATCATTCATACAATTAATGACTAGCTTTCAATTGTCATTTGCTGCAGCAAAAATGCCAGCATCACTTTACAGATGGTGGTTCTTAGGGAAGTGATCATAGCAAGTATACTCGACGAGGACCCACCCTGTGTAAGGGATAGGGGGTTACACAGCATACCACCTATCTAATGCGTGTAATGGACGCCTTTTTTTTGGCCTAAAAATCAGAGATGAGGGTTTAATATTCTGTCGGCATGAAGCTTGCATTGCTAGTAAAACGGCACAGGAATATTTTTATCTTTCTCTCAGTTTCTACTCCTGAAAGAATGGGGGCTATGCGAACAAGACACCATATTTTTAGGTGGGGCGAGAGGGGTACATAAAGAGACCACCAGTCTTTTTATTAAATGGTGGTTCCTGTCCGACAGACCATTTCCGTTAGTGATTTTTATCTAAACCTGGGTTGTTTTAATTATGTGTAACATGCAATATCTTCAACAAAAATAATTTATTGTCGAAATATTAAATTGACATTGTAATGTTGTGCGATTTTGAAACATGTTTTAAATTCTACGACACCAGGCCAGAGGAAAATAATTACCGAGACGCAGTAGAAAAAAAAAAGACATTGCAAATTAAAGTGAAGTTAACTGAATGTCAATGCCTGTTGTTCAGGTCAGGCGACATTCTGCGAAGGTTCTGTCAAGCACAAGACACAAGACACTACTCCACAACAGAATAATTAACCTCAAGAAGTATTGTTTCCAATAAAGACATGCACAGCATTTTCATTCTTGGATCTTAGACTACATCCGTGAAGAAACACTTTCTCACAAGTCTTGCACGCCATAGACTATTTAAGTCTATTAAAATAGACACTAAATCACGGCCTAAAAAAAATTCTGATTCTCAGTAATATTTTCACAACGATCAGAATAAAAACTTCAGCCGATCTAACAAACGAGTCTAAGCCAAATTAAAGAAACCCTAATATACATCAGGAGAGCTATTACAATGAAGGCATGGCTAATAGACAGATAAAATAATTCTAATAAGTTCTTTTGTCAACATGAAACCCTGCTGAAATTTTCAAGGACCAATATTATCGAGCAACATGTCATATATTCCTAGGGTGATCTAATGTATACCTACTTTAGAAAGCTATTCTAAAGGCTTTTTTTAAAAATACTTTTTACGACTTTTGCCTGTCTCATTTTATACTACTGTATATAAATGGATCGTGAAGCGAAATAAGCCATTTCACAGTTCGACGGAATACCAGATATATTAAACCATCCAAAAGGAAAACTAGGCCCCGTAGCTACCCCAAAAAAAGCAGACCAAAATGAACCAAAATGAGGCCTTAAAAAGTCACTGAAACCTAAATGTTTGAGCCTTAAAATGAACAAAAATTAAAAACCAAGATTAAAGACCAACCGGCAAAATCAGTACATGTAATCCTGAAATATACACTGTACAAGAATCAGAAGAAATTTTCTACTGATTACACACTTATTGTCGCTTGATAAAATAAAACTTTTTTATTCACATGTGCATACAGCGTTTGTGAAATTCTTTCTGATCACTTTCAAGCACCCGTTGTAAGATGGATTCCACACTGTACAGCAACAATGCTGCTACTTACCTTAAACTCTCTCTTCCCTTTCTTTGGAACGTAATGCTATAAACAATATCAGTTCATTTTTACAACTGATTGGGAAATATTAAGCACACATCGTAAAGGATGTTAGCCAATTCAAGCGCACGAATGATGATTCATCTCTACCGGACCGATCGATTTCCAAAGGCCTAGTACTGGAATTGCAAGTTGATCTGACATAATCATTATAAAGGGAATATTCATACTTTTTCCAAATTTCCCATCCAGATAAAGCCAGAAAGACTCCCACCGAATTCCATGCTGCTAATATGCCAGCAGTAAATACATATAAATAAACGTTTCATTACAAAGTTCACGAAACATGAGAACCCGGCTAGTGAATTAAAAAAAAAAAAACGTGCATTGTTACTAAAACAGGGAATGACCTATAATGACGTACATGCCACAGCGAACAATAAGTTTACTGGTGAAACTCATGTTCCCTTAAAACATGAAAACTGCGATAATCGTAGGCCGCAGAAATCATTGCTATGCAGAAGAGAATTAAACAGTAGGAATTTTACCTAACTGAATGCCAGGGCATTTTTCAAAACAGCGATCGTGTAAACAGGCAAAATGCGTCCGCTTCTTTCCTTAGGTTTTCAGATTTCATCTTTGATATCAAATACTTATTTTCTAAAAATATCATTATTATAACATATATTGTTATATTTTCCTCTAAAAACGCGTTTTGTACTAATACCTAAACTTAAAAAAATTTGAATTCTAATAACCCAAATCTATTTTTCACAATTAGATTTCATTTCTTTTCCTTTCGTTTATAAATATCTACTTTATTTTATATAGAAATTCTGGAAATATTTCTTTCTTTTTTATGACGCATTTAATTAAAATCGACCTGTTTATTAACCTTTATTGAGATAAACGGTTTAGGTTAAAAGGATATCTCAAGAACTCTTGAAATTTTGATAAACTGATACAGCCAAAATAAATTGCTCTCTATTTCTTGGAACTTTGTCTGAAGTCTTAGTTCACTAAATCAAGCTATGAATATATGGCTTTGTCAGGCCACAAACGTGCGCTACAAATGAATCACTCTAATTCAGAATAAACAAAATAACGAGAGCTTGAATTTGCAGAATTTGCGATAAAATACGGCCAAATAAATTGCTCTATCTTCTAACGTTCTCTAAAATCGTAGTTAACTAAATCAGGAATATATCGCTTTGTCAGGCCACAAACATGCGCTCGCTAAACCGCTTTCAATATGCTACTCGACTCTTGCGTTCTTATCATAGTATCTAATTTTACAATTAAACGAGACTTACCTGTAAGTTGACGTTTGATTTGAATTCTATCCTGTCATCGGTCCGGAACGAAGGAGTAACACGAGAAGCACGCGCGCTAGCTTATTGAGCCATTATTTAAAGAAAGGGCTTGTTGGAGGTCACAGGAACGAAGGAGAAGGGATGGGTAAATGCCAATAGGGAGGGCATGTTACTCCTTCGTTCCGGACTGATGACAGGATGGAATTCAAATCAAACGTCAACTTACAGGTAAGTCTCGTTTAATTGTAAAATTCTATCTGTCATCAGTCCTAAGTCACTAAGGAGTACCATGAGATTTCAAAGCCTGTGAGGTCCAACAGGGTCATGCAACGTACCAAATATTAGTGAGGTACGAAGTCATAATAGGAGACGTAGCAGGACGTCCAATAAAACAACAAAAATTGAACTTTAATAATAGAACTTTGGTTTTCACTTACGTCATATCAAAATTCAGAAGCATTAAAAAATAGATTTCGAATAAAAAATGTTTATGGAATTGTAGAGAGTTTAAAACTACACATCTTGGCCAAATTGTGAGGCGCAAAAGCATTTCGTTCAAGAGTTATAGGCGAACGAGTATTAGACATTCTTAGTGAAAAATGTAAGTAAGAGATGTAAGAAATGTAGTAAGAAGTAGTATGGTAAGAAAGAAATGTATGGAGCGGCCATCTTTGTGCCCCACTCAGGGGCACAAAGCTGGCGGCCAAAAATTCAAAGTCTTAATTACAAAAAAAAAAATCACATCAAAAACTATTGTATTTGCTATAAGCTCCATTAACTCGGCTTATAAGCACTTATAATGCAAACAATAATTTTCAGCTGATTTAATTTTGTTTATTTTCGTGGCTTATCTTAAATAGCGTGACGAATTGCGTGACACATTTAAAACCTTTCTAAATCGGAAGCAAAACATCGTTAAAACCTGAAACTTTTTGTGAAAGATTATAACACTTGTATCAACATACCATGGTAGAAACACCTTTGTAGGACGTATACTTTAGATTTTTTAATTTTTATGACGTCATGTGAACACCAAGAATAGAACCAAACGAAAAATGGCGTGACAAATATGTTGTCAACTCAGAATAAAGATACGATTACATTTCCGGTGATTATAAGAAGAACGGTAAAAAGGGCTAGTCAACCTGAACACCGGAGTCAAAATGATTCAATAGGGTTTGTCCGAGGTTGCCACTAATGGACTTATTAGTGTTCAGCAAATGTTCGAGCGTTAGACCATCCCCCAGCCTTGAGGATGTCCGCTAGAGGAAGCTGTATAGTGGCGCTGTAAGAGGAGGTGTACATGTACTATGCGCCGAGAATTCCAGCATCCTGGAGCAACATATTGTAACGCAAACTGATCATGCATGAAAGGCAACTAAATAGTTTCTTTAAACCTTTCAAAACACTTCAAATAAAGAGCAATAATCTTTAATATACCTGTATCGTCCTGACTGTTCACTACTTGGCTATCTTCTTACGAAACGAGAATTTTATTTTTTTAATATTATCGCTTCCCAAATCGAGCGCGTGACATTTGTGATGTCTGCGCGCGAGAGTGGACAAGTTAGCCCATCCCGTTGACCTCGATTATCACTTTCAGTTTTCTTGATGTCCTAAAGTTTCGAGCCCGAAGTTTTACCATTCAAATGAAAGCTACACGTATCTTGGAAGCAGTACTTTCAAGTGGAGAAAAAAGGAACGAAGGATTACGGGAGGGAAAAACTGCAAGGGCTGGGCATGTAACTCTTTCGTTCCTGACTGATGATGAGGAAGAATTCCAATCAAACATCCACTTAATTACTTTTATTTAAGTGTCAAGGTATTTAGCGCGCGAGCACTAATTGGGGACACTAAATAAAGAAACAAATATTCAAATAGAACATAACATTTTAAAAATCCCAACTGGCTGGAGGCAAACCAGTTGGCTATTTTACAAGCGTGGTCGAGGAGTAAGTCTCGTGTAATTCTTGAATTCTAACTCGACATCAGTCCGAATCACTACGGAGTTACATGAGATTTGAAAGCCCTGGAAACACGAAGAAGTAGCTGTACAATCGTATAAACGGTAACAGCTTTATTTGGTCACAGATGGCCATACGTGTAATGATATCAATGTACAACGCGTTGCGTTACATGCATGCGAAATTTCCAAATGAAGAGGTATCTTCTATCGAACAAACTTACGGGTAACAGACATAAAACTAGGAGGAGTACCCTGAAAATGTTCTAAAATGCTTGCACCAAATGTTTGCGCATTAGATCAGCCGCCGGCCTTTTAAAAGTATTTCTTGGAGAGTAAAGACCAGGGAGTTTTCTTTCCATAGGAGATCGCTGCGGGTCTAGCGGAGAATTTCGTGACATCAATGCCCGCATTGTCAAGAATGGACCTGACCCATTTTCCTATTATAGACCGGATTATGTGGTTTGATAAAACTAATAAGAAGTTGACAGTTGTGTCCCCGGCCTGAGCTCCTTAGTGATATGCAGATAACGCTTTATGTGCGAATCTACGCATATAGGCTGTTTCGTTTTCATCCTGTTTGTAAGCAACTAGTTCTATGAGCTCAAGGTGTCTTCGTATTAAGGAAATTGATTATTTAACAGTGCATTGCCGAGTAAGGCGATATCAAGTATCCATTCCGTACGTGTTATCGTTGGTTCGTCTCGATTCCAAATCGGCCTTGATATTATAAACCCCAGGGGTGTGGGCAGCAGTGAGCCATATTTGGCGATCGATGCACCATTCCCAAATTTTTCTTCCTAGGCGATTGCAAGGGGCTGAATGGCTAGTCCCTATATGATTTAGGACTGCTATTGCAGTTGTGTTATCTGTGAGGATTCTAAGATTGGTGTTGTAATTTGTTTTACAAAATGTTTGTAGGCCCATGAATACCGCTAATAATGCGAGGTACAGTAGTTTATGTGATGTAATTTTTCCCTCGTCAGACCAGTCACCAAAAACCCTCCAGTACTTGTGTCAATGTAAACCGCCCCCCAACCATTTTGAGATGCGTCGGTAGTGAGGGTGTTTGAGGGCTGTTCATGGGAGGTTATGGGAACTCACGACATTGTCCACCCACCATGCACTGGAGTTCCTTTTTGCAATCTTCCGTTAAGGACATCTGACTGTCAAAATCGTCTTTGCCAGTTTTGAGAGATGCAGTTTTGGCATGCTCAAGGGCTCTATAATAACGTTGTCCATGCATGACCCCAGGGAATGATGGGATAATTTTCCTATCACACAGGCTACTTGTCGAATTGTCGTAGGGCCCTGTCCTAGAAGGGTGGTGCAAGCTTCTTTAACTTTCAAGGCCTTTTCAGGGCTCAGTGTAATAGTCATGGCGACCGAATCAATAATAAAGCCTAACAGGACTAAGCGTTGGGAAGGGTTTAAATACAGACTTTTCTGGGTGGATTGTAAACCCCAAGGTATCGAATTGAATAAAGGTGTCAATCACGTTAGAGACACAACCCTTCTTGTGTAGCTCGGTAAGCGGCGGTTTTAACAATTTAGTGAGTTTTCTGGGACAAGAGGATAACCTGTTAGGTAGGCACATGAATACCCTGGGTGCCAGAGGCTTTTATTTTTTAGTGAAAACGGCGAGTTTGAGCGGCGAAGCTGCGACAACGAGGCGCAACGCGCCGAGAAAAAATACGTCTTACCTCGCATTATTAGCGGTATTCATGGGCCTACAAACATTTTGTAAAACAAATTTCAACACCAATCTTAGAATCTTCACAGATAACACAACTGCAGCGCGAGCTTCTTCTAACCGTTTGTGCGGTTAATTTCTCTCATGATATTCAGAGAACGGACCTCTGGATCCAGGGTGGCACGTGAACTGTTACAGGACATTTTTCCATATGAAACGTAGGTATTTTCTGTGCGAGGGATTCACGCCAACCGTATAATAAGCGTCCTTGAGGTCAGGCGAGGCCATATAGCAATTCTTTTCGACTAATCGGACTATTAGATGGGTTCATACTAGTGTAGTAAGTAGACAGATGTGAACGGGTGGAATTTCAACTTAATTTTAACTTGTAGCCGTGGTAACGCATCTTTTTCAAAGAGCTGAAGTGCACTTTCAAGTCGATTATCCGCGAACTTACGCACAATCAAAACAATTTCAGGAAATTGAATGTCAATCAAATGCGTTTTTCGATGGGATATCAGAACACGCAAGACTTGTACGACACGCACATCATTTCGATCTGCTTGCTTGCTTGCTTGCTTGACGCCTTGCTTGCTTGACGCCTTGCTTTCACGAACGAAAACGGACAACCCCGACTTCAGTCACTTTCGAGCCAACTTTCGCGTGTTGGACCGCGATGACGACTACTTAGACCACGGAGTTTCGCGTGTCACTCTAAAATGTTCTTTCCAAAGATAATTTAGCGCTGGATTTGCCAACAAACTACGGAACTAGTTTTGTGGACGTGGCCAAACCCAAGCTCTTCTTCTTCGCTGCGTGTTTTGACTCATTTGACTGAAAAGCGTCAACATAAACCGGCGTCGATTTCTTTGTCTTATTCTAAATTCTTCTTCCACAACGAGAAAGTGATAAGCTTGGTGAAGTAGCAAAGCCCGCTGTCGTTACAGCAGGAAAAATAAAAGCCAAATAAGAAAAGCAATTTTGAGCTTTCGAGGTTGCATGATGTAAAATAAATGTTAATATCTTTGCCGCACTCATGCACATGCTTGAATATACTTGGCGTGTAATTTGATTGACGGCTCTGTCACTTGAAGTATACTCAGAATTTTAAATATGAACGCTTATCAATGTAAGTAAACATACGTGATGGCGGATGGCGGATGGCGGATGGCGGATGGCGGATGGCGGATGGCGGATGGCGGATAATAAAATGCGGATAAGAAAATGCGGATGATAAAATGCGGATGGGAAAAAGATAGAAAAAATTCTTTATGACTTTTACAAAAAAAAAAGAAATAGTTATTGTTGAAACTGCATGTCTTAAAGTATTTAACAATTAATGAAGAATTAAATTTCAACTTGCATTCGCCTTTCATGTTCTCAGATAAAGCATTTTCTACTTCACCCTATACTAGTTACTGAGCGTGAAGGGTCCATAACCCGGGATCACAAATCCCATTTCCCACACACACACATTCATGACCAGCAAAGCCGCGTAATCAACTGGCTCGAACTCACGTAAGCGTGCAAACATTAACTTTAAAATACATCGATTACCGTTACTCCTTGTTTTTACATTGCATTACATAACTTATGATATCAGTCGTAAAAAGTTCGTACGGGTCACAATAAGTCAATATTCATTCCAATGTTCTGAACGAAAACAAATTCAAAACTGTAACTGCAACACGAACGTAACTCACGGTGTTTACCGTATACACGGTACCTCATCCCTAGAAAGATATTTTCAGAATTATAACTCTATGTACATTGAATAGTTGAATGGTAAAATATTTCTTGTTTTCAACGTCGCGTTTGTGAGTTTATTTTTAGAGATTTGAATTTACAAAATGGTAATTAGATGACGCCAACACGGGACTTTACCATTATTTCTACGCCAATTTACCTATTGACCGGAGCGTTTCCATTTTAAAAATGGTGATAAGTGGCAAATTGGTTTAGTCCCTTGAGATTGAGAATGAGTCTGTGGCCCCCGTCTTTCTTAGGTCTAATGAAGATGGGGAAAAACACTTCTTTAGAATCATGATCAGTTGTTTCAATAATACTTTTAGATAGTAGTTTTGCTACTTCATTGTCAATAATGGCACATTCTTCAACAGAGAAAATAGCCCGGGGAAAATAGATTGTGGGCGTGAAGTGTTAAATGGCCTCGCGTCCAACTCAAGCGTTGCACCTCTGACAGATGTCAGAATTTCCTTATCAGAGGTAATCTGCCGCCAGGCGCTAATGGACTTGGTTATGCAACCAGCCCTATATTTAGTGTATCTAGACTCAAAATATTCCTTTAGGTCACGTACCGATTTTTTAATGTTTTTCAGAGATTGGATTATGTCCTCTCAGTTCGGTTCTTGGAGGTGGTTTTTTCTGGTCCTTCCCTAAAATTGCGGCTTGCTCTCTCCAGGCCTGGAGTGTTTGCCAAAATTCTTTTGTGCCCCGAGCTTGTTATCATAATGGGAATTGTATGAGCGGGAAAAACGTGTCGCGCCAGATTTGCCTGCGCCTATGGCTTTCCCAAGGTGGTTCGTATCTTTAGCATCGGGCACTTGTTTGGCTAAGTCGACCCCAAACAGCAAATCTGAACGACTGGCCGACTCATTTACCTGGGTGCAAAGCGAATGAAATTCAGCTTTAAGGGCCGGTTTAATCTGCTCTCGGCGTAAGCGGGAAAGCTCCCCGACAGCGTGTTTTATTAGGACAATGGCGTCGATATTAGCGGCCAGTGTTTCTTTATCTGTGTTCGGTTTCTGGTCCACTAATCTATCACTTGCTTTTAAAATGCCGAAAGTGGCTTACTGTAAGGTCGGCTTTGCGCTTAGAATTATTCATTTGATCCCAAATTTCTGGGTTGACTCTTACGGTGGATATGTCGGCGCAATTTTCAGGTTTGGCGTGTTTAGCCAGTAGTGCTTTGAGCTTATCGTTGGCATGGGAAGGGTGATGTCCCACCATTTGGACACTATGTTAGCCAAGCTTTGATTTATTTTGGCGCCAATATTTTTATCATCAATGAGGTCAGCCTGGAGAGATTTGAGAAGCTCGTGGTCTTCTTCTGGCTCAGTTGTTTTAGATGGCGCTTCGACCTCATTAGAGTTCGATCCCTCAAGGAGATCCGTGTGTTTTGACGCTCAACAATCGTTTTTAATAAGGAGGCCATTGTGCCCATATTTACGTTTATTTCTGAAAGTGTTTGTGCTAGGTTTTCGCCAGGTTGGCTTGTAGACCGACCTGCTTCAGCAGGGTGAGTGATCTCAGGTTGAGAATTATTGCCAGGTTGGCTGTCTGACGAACCAGTTTGGTGGCTAGCCTCAAGTTTATCGTTTTTAGCTGACATGATGAGCAACTAAGAGGTTACGGCACAATTTTTGGATGTAGATTGCTAACGGGAAAAAAGAAAAGTAGCAACCAATAGTTAGTGATCTCTATTCAGATTGTAAATACTCACGACATTAAGTATCCGTCGTTTCGGCTCCGCAAGCGAGCGTACAATGGTTCAATAAGCTAACGCGCGTGCGTCTCATGGTACTCCGTAGTGACGTAGTACTGATGACAGATAGAACAGTAATGTGCTAACAATGTCCCCACAAATTCACTAAAAAGTCTATTAATAGTATCTAACGCATTTTCTGCTAACAAAAATGCATAAAGAATGCATGTTAGCCCACATGAACTCCTGTAAGTTAAACATTAACTTACAGGAGATAACAATAGGAACAATAGACCGGCCCAAACTTGCCCGCTCTATTCACACTCACTTCAAAACAAAACACAACTGACACAGATATCCTTTTACAACATAGATCAATCAAAGTGCCCTATGGGCTATCTCCTGTAAGTTCTTCCCATCATGCATTGCTGTCATATTATGCCTGAATATTGTTTTGGATGCAACAATAGACCAATTCCGTTATATTAAAATTCATACTTGGCTCCGAGGCTTAGGGGAATAAAACAAAACAGATTAATTATTCATCCCTGAACCTCGATGTGATTTCTTTTGTTTTATTCCCCTAAGCCTCGGAGCCAAGTATGAATTTTAATATAGACATACAATATAGGTGAATATTCTGACGGGTCATGTGGCTTGTGAAACAGGTAAAATAAATTATTGAGACAAGGTTTAGCCTGCCAAAAATATGTTTTTTTTATTTCAGGCTTAAAGCCACAAAATAAAGGGGGAAGTTGTCATTGAACATGTGTATGGCTAGCTTTTCTTCAAAGGAAGGGCGGCTGTACGCTATACTGTCATTGAGTACTGTCACAGACATCCTCACAGACACCTCAATAAAACAGAAACAGTTCATAGAAATACACACAACATGAGTTCATACAAATGATAAAGATATGGACACTCTGTTCTGTCCCTTTTGTGCCCTTTTAAAGAGTTTGATTGTACTTGTGGTCTGGTTGAGATGACTGGGCCCGGTTGCATAAAGCACCTTAAGTGTGATGTACTGCAATCGTTTCCTGCATTCCAAATGATTTTCTCACTCTCTCTTTGTGTTTCCTTAGCCTGTGAACAGGCTTCTTTTTGGGGAATTGGGTTAGGTTAAAATCGGCGAGCGAAGCGAGCCGAGCGCGGATTGGGGAAAAGGGAGAGGGCGGCCTTCCCCCTTCCCCCTTCCCCAGTCCTCGCTTCGCTCGCCGATTTTAACCTAACCCAATTCCCCAAAAAGAAGCCTGTTCACAGGCTAGTGTTTCCTATACACTCTTTGTTTTATAAGAATGTATATTTTTAATGCTCAGGCTGGATATTCTTATTTGTTTGTCGACTTTAGGCTGAAATATTTTTGTGTACATTCTTAGATTACAGAGTATAGTATTTCATGAAGCCTCCATAACACCCATGCCTGTATCACCCATAAATGTAATAACAACCATAAATGTAATACTCACCATAAATGTAATAAAAATCAACCATAAATGTAATACCAACCATAAATGTAATAAGAATCAACCATAAATGTAATAAATGACTAACCATAAATGTAATACATTTTTAACCATAAATGTAATAATCTGACTCACCATAAATGTAATACGTTTTAACCATAAATGTAATAAACTGGCTATTACTATCAAATAGAGTTTGAAACTGCTTTAAGTGGTTACTTGATGTCTTGAAATGGAGGCCCCCCGTTGTAACGAAAAGTCAACCGCATTTGAATCATTATGTAGCGAGCTTCCAACTGCCAATACCAACTGCAGTCAATTACATGTATGAAAATCCGCTTAACAACTTCATGGTCACTTAACATATTTTTGGTATTGTATGGCACGTCTGAGTGTCACTTCTGGAAAGCCTCAGATAAACGTAAATCAGAATGCTTTTTGTGTAGTTTTCAACAATAGAACAAATGCCGCTTTAGGAGTTTCTTCTCAGCAAGCAAAGCGTTCCACTCTCAACAACCTAGCAGGTTTGAAGATATGTACATAGCAACGGCCCGTTTACAGAAGGTGCAATTTACGAAATTTCGATTTTTGTTGACTTCGTTTCAGCACTTTGAAATGGAACATGCTGCGTCAAGATGATACTTAAGGTTTGAAACTTACGAAGGAAGACTGTGATACTCACAACCTCAGTGCTTTAAACGGGAACTCAATGATAAGGGAGAGAAACATTGAAATATTGACATTTGTCAAAAATCATACCCCTCAATATTTGGATATCAGGTGACCTGACATCCCTTGTAAAAAAAAAAAAAGTGTCCGAGTTGTGTTTTATTTCTTTTCTGTTTCTCCTAAAGTTTCATAATTTATGTAGTCGTAAAAATTCCGACAATTTATATTTTGAACAGTTTAATGGCAAAAGCCAACAAAACTGAATTAATAATGGTTGACTCAACTCCGTCTGTCCATTTTTAAAAGCGGACTTCTGGCTGTTTGCAAAAGTTCTGACCATAAGGACTTGACTTACCCGTTAAGTATATATAACATCACAACGATAACGCAGTTTCCTGGAAGTTTATGAAACGATATGAAATGTTCGTAACCAACAACATTATTGCACCCAACTTCAACAAGACTTGAAAACCCAGTAATAACAACACCGAACACACACAATACTCAGGTAGTAACTTTGCACAAAGATAGTCAGTTATGTGATAGCTGCCATCTGTCAGTTTTTCTTCCCTCTCTTTCACGTATACCCACGTACCTACTCCAGCAAACAGGAGATTGATCCAAGCGTTTATCCAGTTTTTGCTCTTTATGTTCTCTTTTAATGCTAACACAAGTCCACTACTTTTCCCGTAGTCCTTTACAATTTCCTCATACTTTGCTAACCAAGACATGTGTCCTTGTTAATGCTTACTCTCGGCAATCTTTTCCTATACTTAGAAGCTATTCTTTTGAATTTGCGTGTACACCAACCATATAAACGGCCTTTAAAAATCGTATTTTTTTTATTGGTATCCAGGTTATTACATTTGTGGTTAAAATGTGTTACATTTATGGTGAGTCAGATTATTACATTTATGATTAAAAATGTATTACATTTATGGTTAGTCGTTTACTACATTTATGGTTGATTCTTATTACATTTATGGTTGGTATTACATTTATGGTTGATTTTTATTACATTTATGATGAGTATTACATTTATGGTTGTTATTACATTTATGGGTGATACACATGCATGCCTTCATATTTATTTCACACTTTATGTACATACACACTGACATACACGTTATGTGCTACCGCGATATAATTGTCATTCATGGACGTCTACAAACTTCTATAGAATATTAAAAAAACGACCAACTGTCATGGATATCTTTTGTACCTTTTATACGAATTGCCGATATGTCGATCATATGAATGTCTAGCACTAGTTTTTATCGTTTTGTTATAGCTAGTTTTGTTAGAAAAACGAAAGAATTTACCATACTTTTCATTGGTATATTAAAGTTCATTTAAAATATTATGTGATTTTATTGTATTTATTTTCCATCAGCACGCAAAAAATGTACTTAACAAAAATCTCAGCCTTGGGTATATTCGCCAAGCTCAGCCTCAATATTCTTCTCATAAAAAGATTCTTATACTAGTATATATATAAATAAAGTGTACTCGTTAATGCGCCTTCGGTCGAGTTACCCATGATAACGCGCAAGAAAATCCTCCGAAAAGCAGAGAATTATGGTTGCAGAAAATCTCACTTAGTAATGCAGCCGGGCCCTTGACCTTTACATAAGAATTTCATAAAATTTGGTTTCATTCAAGTACATATACCATCCAAATACTCTTTGATCACTGCTACATAAAAACCCTGATTTCCTACAGGTATGGAAATATGCTTCTAAATTTCCTCTCATTTAATACATGAGATGAGCACAATTTTTCTACATTAAGATCAACGACTTTAATTTACCAAGTTAGAATCCTCATATTATGCAACACTTCTCACAAAGTTTCACATTAAAATGATAGCAATACATGTATATTGACTGATGATTATTTACATTTATTTGGTTTGCATTTCTTAATATAAACGAGACATTTATAAATACTGTCAGGAACAGTACAGAGCATTAACATATACTAACAACTAACAGCGGTTCACGTCGCTCATAGCCTCCTACGCAGACGTCCTTTAATAGACGTCCCACGTTCGTGGGGGAGGAAGGATTGCGTGACGAGCCCTAAGGACGTCACGGCTGCGTAGGAGGCTACGTCGCTCATCGAATCTGTTTCACTGCAAGGGCCAGTTTCATCGCAGACGCTGTTTTCATTACGAAACATTTCGTCCGAATTTCACAATGAATATTCACATTCAGTAATAACACTGTTGTTTTGTATAGTCCTTTACTCTCTCAAACCAGTATGCAGCTATAAAAGTGACCATGTTTTCAAGGTTTAAAAAAATCGGGCCGGCAAATCGGCAAATCGAATTGATCGAAACAAATACGGCCCTAATTATCGAAAGAAAAGGAGTTTTGGGATTTAAATTAGCACAAATGATAAAAAAGCACAACGTTAAAGGAAACGCGAGTTATGATTTCAAAAGCGCTCGCACTGCCCGCTCTTTCGAAGGTAAACACAGGGAAAACCCATCAACGTGGTCCTCCAACAAGCATGGCGGACGGTAATTCAAGGGTCACCTGAGCGCACACACTCTATGGGAATTCGCGCATTTAATTAAAATCGACGTGTTTATTGACCTTTATTGAGATAAGCGGTTTAAGGTTAAAAGAATGTCTCAAGAATGTCTAAGCTGAGAGCGCCAGAACTTTCGTTCATTCAGGCCAGTGATTTCTGGCGCGGACTCGACTGTCTGTGAGTGACTCGTGAGTATTTTGCTATCAATATTTAATTCAACTCAAAACACAAATTCTCCTTACTGACATTTCGTATAAGACAAATCAGGAGAAATTGTTAAAGGATCAAGAGAACTCATCTTCGGTGATCATTATCGTAATTCTTATCACCTCTGTACTTAATAGTACATTGATACTACTAGGAGAAATTTGGTACTGATCACTACTGGCGCTTAAAAGGTTAATTCAAAATGCACATACTGTAAACTACAAAGCAAAAAGTCACAGGTTTTTATACCGAGATAAACCCAAAATTGAACAGATATACATCAATTAACTTAAAAAAACATAGACATTTTCATGCACCTCACATTTTACATTAAAGCTTTCAGAGCTTTTCAAACCCAATTCACAAACTCTTTTAAAACCCTTCCCTTTCTCAATACTTCTCAGACCTCTACAAAATAAAATATCGCCAAATAAATTGCCCTCTTCCAACGTTCTCTAAAATCTCAGTTAACTAAATCAAGCTATGAATATATCGCTTCATCACGCCACAAACCTGCGCTCGCTAAACCCCTTTCAAAAAATCATCAACCTATAAATATATCCCTTTGTCAAACCACAAACATCCCCTCCCTAAACCACATTCAAATAATATGCAACTTGACTCTTGTTTTCTTATTGATAATATCTAACACAAATCTGCTAACATATATGCACTAGGAATGTCCCCACAAATTCACTAAAAATTCTATTAATAGTATCTAACGCATTTTTTGCTAACAAAAATGCATAAAAAATGCATGTTAGCCCACATAAACTCCTGTAAGTTAATGAGATAAAAATAAATGTTAACATCTTTGCCGCACTCATGCACATGCTTGAATATACTTGGCGTGTAATTTGATTGACGGCTCTGTCACTTGAAGTATACTCAGAATTTTAAATATGAACGCTTATCAATGTAAGTAAACATACGTGATCTAAAGTACACTTGAGGTCTTTGCTTCTTAAGGTCTATTTACTACGCTAGTATGAACCCACCTATTGACTGGAGCGTTTCCATTTTAAAAATGGTGATAAGTGACAAATTGGTTTAGTCCCTTGAGATTTAGAATGAGTCTGTGGCCCCCGTCTTTCTTAAGTCTAATGAAGGTGGAGAAAAAACACTTCATTAGAATCATGATCAGTTGTTTCAATAATACTTCTAGATAGTAGTTTTGCTACTTCATTGTCAATAATGGCACATTCTTCAACAGAGAAAATAGCCCGGGGAAAATAGATTGTGGGCGTGAAGTGTTAAATGGCCTCGTGTCCAACTCAAGCGTTGCACCTCTGACAGATGTCAGAATTTCCTTATCAGAGGTAATCTGCCGCCAGGCGCTAATGGACTTGGTTATGCAACCAGCCCTATATTTAGTGTACCGATTTTTTAATGTTTTTCAGAGATTGTATTATGTCCTCTCAGTTCGGTTCTTGGAGGTGGTTTTTTCTGGTCCTTCCCTAAAATTACGGCTTGCTCTCTCCAGGCCTGGAGTGTTTGCCAAAATTCTTTTGTGCCCTGAGCTTGTTATCATAATGGGAATTGTATGAGCGGGAAAAACGTGTCGCGCCAGATTTGCCTGTGCCTAGCAGGCTTTCCCAAGGTGGTTCGTATCTTTAGCATCGCGCACTTGTTTGGCTAAGTCGGCCCCAAACAGCAAATCTGAACGACTGGCCGACTCATTTGCGTGGGTGCAAAGCGAATGAAATTCAGCTTTAAGGGCCGGTTTAATCTGCTCTCGGTGTAAGCGTGAAAGCTCCCCGACAGCGTGTCCTATTAGGACAATGGCGTCGATATTAGCGGCCAGTGTTTCTTTTATCTGTGTTCGGTTTCTGGTCCACTAATCGATCACTTGCCTTTAAAATGCCGAAAGTGGCTTCCTGTAAGGCTTGTTGTATGTTACTGACTCTCAGGTCGGCTTTGCGCTTAGAATTATTCATTTGATCCCAAATTTCTGGGTTGACTCTTACGGTGGATATGTCGGCGCAATTTTCAGGTTTGGCGTGTTTAGCCAGTAGTGCTTTGAGCTTATCGTTGGGAAGGGTGATGCCCCACCATTTGGACACTATGTTAGCCAAGCTTTGATTTATTTTGGCGCCAATATTTTTATCATCAATGAGGTCAGCCTCGAGAGATTTGAGAAGCTCGTGGTCTTCTTCGGGCTCAGTTGTTTTAGATGGCGCTTCGACCTCATTAGAGTTCGATCCCTCAAGGAGATCCGTGTGTTTTGACGCTCAACAATCGTTTTTAATAAGGAGGCCATTGTGCCCATATTTACGTTTATTTCTGCAAGTGTTTGCGCTAGGTTTTCGCCAGGTTGGCTTGTAGACCGACCTGCTTCAGCAGGGTGAGTGATTACAGGTTGAGAATTATTGCCAGGTTGGCTGTCTGACGCACCAGTTTGGTGGCTAGCCTCAAGTTTATCGTTTTTAGCTGACATGATGAGCAATTAAGAGGTTACGGCACAATTTTTGGATGTAGATTGCTAAAGGGAAAAAAGAAAAGTAGCAACCAATAGTTAGTGATCTCAATTCAGATTGTAAATACTCACGACATTAAGTATCCGTCGTTTCGGCTCCGCAAGCGAGCGTACAATGGCTCAATAAGCTAGCGCGCGTGCGTCTCATGACTGATGACAGATAGAACAGTAATGTGCTAACAAAAATGCAACAGGAATGTCCCCACAAATTCACTAAAAAGTCTATTAATAGTATCTAACGCATTTTTTGCTAACAAAAATGCATAAAGAATGCATGTTAGCCCACATAAACTCCTGTAAGTTAAACATTAACTTACAGGAGATAAAAACAACATGCCTTGACCAGGACTTGAACCTGGGTTACTGCGGTCACAACGCAGTGTCTTAATCACTAGACCATCAAAGCTGTGGCCGATATTATAACCGAATAAAACTAATTAGAGGGTTCCGAAACATTCAAGTTTAGAAGCAATAAAATTGCGCAGTATAAAAAAGCGCTTCTTATTCTTATTTTCCGCAACATTCCTATAACCGCTTCATCGCTAGACTCTAAGTTGATTTTCAGTTTGCCAGCCATCACCCATTTTAAGTTGTAATTTCTTTACCGGTAGCTTCAAAGTTCAAACTTTTAATTATACGAACTTACACTGAGCTAAATTTGCATGAAAAATTAGCACCTAGGAAAAATAAACAAAGCAACCAATTGCATGCGCGCGCTAAAACAATAAACCCACACTTTGTTAAATTTAAACCATATTTATTGATAACAAACAATTTCATAATTATGCAGACAATTTAAAAGCGAGTTGGTTTAGTCTTATTCATCGGGAAGAGCTTGTTTGACAAACAATCGATTGAGTAAGAATTTTCGCTTATCGATGGCAAGTTCTGTCGATTCGAGCCAATCAAATCCCTCTGTGTCTTTTAACTCTTGCTGGGTTTGTATAACTTTTCGAAAGGTCGAATCTTTCTTCAAAGCACGCATCCATTGTAGATTCTCTAAGAGTATTTTTCTCAGTTCCTTTCTATAAACAGGAAGCAAGGCATTTTCAGCTTTAATGCGAGCCACGTTGTGTAAATCTCCTTTTTGCTCGTATTCATTTATCAAAGCATTGAATTCGGCTTCCTGGCGACTAAAAGCTTCATCTATCTTGAATACGCGCGCGACCAAGGATCTATCTCCTCTTTCTTTTCTTAGGAAGATTCCATTTCTTCGCTAGATTGAGAGCCTTGAGATGACTGTTCGCTTTCTTGCGAGCTTTCGCTTTCTTGTGAGCTTTCGCTTTCTTCGGAATTTCCATTCCCTTGTTGATAGTCGCTCCATATCGTGATCTTTACTGCACAAGTGCTGACAACACACTAAACTAATATGAGCTGGTTGTGTCTTTCTTTTATATATTTCGACAGAGGCGCGGTTACACTTCAAAATCCTTATGAATTGATTTGTGTTTTGTTTGATAAAAAAATGTTAGAATGAAATAACTTTACGGATGTTCCGCGAATTCACCGTAAGGTCGGATTACAGGCCTGAAGCTTTGTTGGCTTTTTCGGTAGCTAAGGTTTCATCTAAAAACGATTTTACGTTTGGTTCATCTTCGTGTACGTAAATCCACTTTGTTTTTCCGTTTAAATAATGTCTTAATTTAACTGGCCAGTAATTTTGTCCGCACCAATAGACTGTAGGACTCGGGTGGGGATTGTAAGGATTTCGGGAACTGGTGTACATTTCCGCAAGACCAAACCCTTCTGGCATGGTTTCGAGATGGGCGCTCCTTCCAAATAATTTCGCCTACCCGTCCTGTACCCCTCCTGTACCCTTTCTGTACCCTTCCTGTACCCCTCCTGTACCCCTCGTCTACCCTTTCTGTACCCCTCCTGTACCCTTTCTGTACCCCTCCTGTACCCCTCCTGTACCACAAGTGTATGTATACTGTGGTTGTAGCTAATTAGCATTTCATTTTCATTTCATAAGTAGTGTATAACATTTATGTCCGTGTTGTATCAAATCTACAACACTCGCCTTCGGCTTGTGATTGTAGGTCTGATACAACAAGGACGTGAATGTTGTAAACTGTAAAACAATAAAACGCAAACAATGAAACGTCACACATATTTATCGATTATATGGTTAAAGGTTAAGGGAAATTTGTTTTGGTGTTAAAATATATACAATAAGAATTATATAATCTTAGGACGCTTGAAAATGTTGTTGACTCGCTTTTTTTTCTTTTTTTTTTGTACTCTTGTGAGTTTTTTTTGTGGTGATCAAAGGATGCTTTCTCCTGACCAGTTGATATTTCGTAGCTGATATTCAATTCGTAGAAATGCTAGTTTGAACCTGTATTTTACTAAGCAACCTTGCGTTGCATCGCAAATATTTACTAACTTGTTGACCTATTGGACTTATGCCGATAGATGTCGAGTCGAGATAATGAAACAAAACTCAGGTCAAGTTTTTCTAAGCGCCCTTCCTGGAAATAGTATTTTTGGTTGGAGTAACTTATTCTCATTCAACTGTCTTATTTTTCAGTTAAACTATATCGATAAAGGTAACTTTTTCGGACCCTATGTTGACGCTATATTTAATTGCGTTTGGATTATTATACCCCCATCTTCACCCAAATAAGGTAACATATAATCTTAATAAAGGAACTGTTGTCAATCAAGATCGCACAAAGGTCACTCAGTACGATATAGGTTTACTAGTTGACACGTACCACTTTAATGACATGGAAAAGGCTGGACTTAAACTAACAATCAGATGTGATGAAGAAGCTTGTTGTCTTCAGTTCTTCTACGTTGTGTAACAAAATTCAAATGTAATTTTTACTTCTATCTTCTACACAAATATGTAAACATTTCGATAAATATTTACCTTGTAATTTTTATATTTCTCCTGTAGCTTTGTGATGTTTTGGCTGAGCAATTCCGAAATGTTAGAGAAAATTGCAAGAGAAGTCAACTTCGACACTGACAAACATATCGAAGGAATAATGTTAATGATTTGTCTTGACCAATCATAGTGAGGCTTACGTTAGCCTACATTACCTTTTGATCTGTTTTTAACGTTGATTGACAGCTAATTCTCAGCCCTAATAAAAGGTACGTACGCGAGAAACATTCTGGTCAGATTAGATTTGTAAGTATAAGCTGAACGGTAAAGACCTGTAGAAACGAGTTCTGGATTAAAAGAGTTGAGTTGATTGAAGAAGGACTGATTGATCAAGTCGCATCTATTGAGTGTTGGAAAAGGCCGCTAGTCCCCTAACGCCCTTCCAACAAAACACTACCTACAACTTCATTTTCGAAGTAGTATTCACGATGTATTAGTACTGGATAACTATGAATGTTGGACATTATATTTCGGCTCCAAGAGCACTAAAAAAAAACGGATCAGATTAACTGTAGGTAGAGTTTCCTAACCTTCATGAAAGAAATTACCTACAGCTTAATTCTTAAAAAAACAACTTGTAATACGGTGATTTGTTATCGCAGTGTCGAACACCTTTAAAACCTGCTAAAGCTGCTGGGTAATGCGAAACGATAAACCTGACTTTAAAACTGATTCAGCACTTTATCTTTTCAAGTTAATATATGTCGATATTTACGGTATTTCGTCAATTAAAATCTTATTAAAATATCAGACAATTCTAGTTTATTTGGGATAAATGTAAAATAATTCTGATAAATCTAGTAGCATTTTCTTGCTGATTGCATAGCACCGAGGTGCTTCCAGCGGCGACTTGAGCTTGTGAAAAGTCGCAGCCCCTCACCATGATGTCATTCAAATTGTGACCGCCAGTGTTGAAATGTTCTGCCGCCCGGGAGTATTCTTTTGAACACTTCTAAGCTATACATGCATCAGGAGTTCTGGACTTCCTGTTGGATCACACGGCATTGTGGGTAGGCGGGCTCAGAACTTGCAACGACGCCATATTGGATTACATCGAGTGGCTTGGCTTCAGTGACCTTTCGCGCAAAGAAACCATCCTTTTGAGCCGAATTTATACACGTACAGGAATATAGAAAACCAAATCAAAGGTATTTTAAAGGTAAGCTATTGTTTCATTACTTTTTGGCAACGATTTTAGGCTGCAGAGTGTAGTCGATTTGAGATGCTACGAGTATGATTTTGCTTATTTTATACTTAGACTTATGTCGTATTTCTTTTGTTTTAATGTAGATACTTTGTCCATGGGATTCGGCCACCGAAATTGTGTTGTCATAGGTTGTCTTAACAGTGGACAAAGGCTAGGGAAATGGGCTGCTATGACCTGTGAGAATCATGGTTGTAACAAAGGCTCAAGCATGTGTGACTGCCAGCCACCCTTCAAATTATTCCCGTTCCCGACAGAAAAGAAGAACCCGGAACGCCGATTACAATGGGCAAAAAATATAAGCAGGGACAGTCTGAATGCGACTCTTTGGATGCCTAACAAGGATTCAAGAGTTTGTAATCTGCACTTCGTTGACGGCGAACCAACGGCTGAAGACCCAGACCCAACTTTACAACTTGGCCACAACAAGAAAACGAGACCATCCAAACGCTCACCACCAACGCCACGGGATAACTCTCTTGTACTAAGATCCAGAAAACGAGCTAAGCTAGATACATGTAGCGATGAAATACCAGTACCTGTTCTTGACCACTCAGCCGACAACCTGGCTTGTGATGGTGTTGAGCTCCAAGACCCTGAGCCCTCTACTTCTATCAGTGATTGTGCTGACATAGACAGAGCAGCCGTAATTCCTAACCATTGCTATGTCTATGGCTGGTATATATGAAATTATTTGCATGAACACATCTTGCTTGAAAAGCAGGCAAAACAAAGATGAAAAAATCATGGAACTTTCAGAGAAAATAGAGGAGCTAAGTGAAAAAGTGAAGTTGCTGGAAGTTCAACTTGCGGCCAAACAGGATAAGGGATTGAAGCATTCAGATCTGAAAAATAACCAGACTGTAAATTTACTGACTGGTATCCCATCAAAGCCTGCCCTTGAAAAATTATATGACTCTGTGAAAGGATCTATAAAAAAGTGAGATATTGGAGTGGCCCTAAGAAAACATCCAGAAAAGGCAGGAACTTTAGGAAAGCACCAAAAAAATTTGGACCAAAACGGGCTCTTTCTCAAAAGGACGAGTTTCTTTTAACACTAATGAAACTCCGTTTGGGATCCACCAATGCGGACCTATTTTCAACACATGGGTCAAAATTTTGGCTAGTGAACTGAAATGCCTAATATATATAGATAGCCCAAGCCTAACAGCGTCGCACTTTGAACAAGCTTAACTAAGGTGAAACTTAACTAAGGTGAAAGGTTGGAAGCACAAGAATTAAGATTGACACTCTTAAACTCCAATTGTTATTTTAAGAACCAAATTGTTAAAACAAATCGACAGGTAAGAACTTCAAATTAAAACAACAAAAAGGTTCTTACCTGTCGATTTGTTTTAACAATTTGGTTCTTAAAATAACAATTCGAGTTTAAGAGTGTGACGAAGGGGCTATTTTCAATTTTAGCAATTCTCAAAAACAGTATTACGCGACCGTCTGCACAGTACATTTTTATAGACCGTACAAAAGTTCACAAAAACAACTTTTCTCTGTCTAGAATAAATAGTACCACTAGTTTCCGAATAAAATACAGTTTATGTTTGTCAAAAATTGCCCGAGAAACTGATTTGAAAATCAAAAATTGCAAAAATACACAAACATATTTGCATAAGGCGATGCGAGTGAAGATAGAACTGTACTATAAAATCAAGTCTTGTTTTGTTTACATAAAATCGCTTTTCAATCTATCTAATGAATGAACAAACACATAAAAATGGACAACACAATCTTCTTTCGAAAAAATTTATTCAAATCTCCATTAGTTTACGTTTAAAAGCAAAACGCGTACCATGTAATTATAGCTCATCGAGTTCAAGCTTTCTTCGATGAAATTCAAGAGATAGGCACGTTTTAAAATCAATTCGCCAAAACTAACAATAACACTAATAACAAGTCACTCACAGATTGATATCAACATAAATTCTCATCGAAAACTGTAATCTGTTTTACCTTTAAGTTCCTCGCTTGCTTGGAAATTCAAATCTCCGCTTCTGGTTCTGAAATCATCTCCCGCATTGATAAAAATGTAATACATGAAGTTCCTCGAAGCAAGATTTTATCCCTGAAAGCTCGTCTTTTTCCACTAAAGCGGCTTCTGAGTATACCTTAATTGGTATCCCTGTCTTGAGTAGCAAACCGCGAAAAAATGCAGGAAAATAACGAGTTTAATTCTCCGCTAGGCACAAGAAAACAACTAAGTGTTTACCGAGCTCACGGTGTGTGGCCGCGCGAAAAACAAAGCCTTGCTTTCAAGATCCCGGATGTTGTTCCAACACGGCGGGCGCCGGCGGGCGGACACGCGCCCGCGAAACATTCCGCTAGCCATGACCATGAAAAATCTTGGCGTAGGTTCTATGAGTATGGAGCTGCGCAGCCAGGCCTTCGGCCTGGCAAGTGCTCCGCTAATACACAATCTTAGCATGGAAGTTGTAAAGAAAACACTGCCAAAGAAGTTCAAGAAACCAGGATACTGCAAGGTGCGCCATATAATAGACTGTACTGAAATGTTTTTAGAGACCCCAAGTGACCCTGTAATCAGAGCATCAACGTGGTCAGATTACAAGCACCACAATACCTCAAAAACCCTAGTTTCAATAACCCCAAATGGGGCCTTCAACTTCATCTCAGAGGCATGGGGTGGGCGTACCTGAGATGTCCATTTAACAAGGGAATCAGAGTTTCACAACATCCTTGAGCCATATGATGCAGTAATGGCAGATTGTACTATTGCAGAGGATCTTTTGCTTCACAAAGCTGACCTTTTTATTCCGCCAGGGAAACGTGGACAAGAACAGTTCACGAAAGCTGATGTACAGAAAACTAAGACAATAGCTAATCTACGCATTTTTGTAGAACAGGCCATCAGGCGGCTAAAAACATTCCGTATAATCAAGAATGAACTGCCTATCTCTCTTATTGGTAATCTTGATAACATTGTCATTGTCTGTGCTGCATTATGCAATTTGTACAAGCCTCTTTGCAAGTAACACTTTTTTTTTGGCTCAAGATATAGAGTAAAATGTGTAATTCATTAGAAAATCCATTCCCCCACCATGGAGGGAAATTGGAAATTCGGGGGGGGGGGGGGGGTGGGGCAATTTGTTGCCTGTTTTTTAGTAGATAAACATAAAAAAAAACTACAGTTTTCATTTGGAAATTCCTTAAGGGTTGGAGGATCGTAGTGACAAATAATTCCCTCCATGGTTTGGGCACAGACTTTTTCTGCCTCTTCTGGAATAACACAATTCAAGATATCAATAGTATGTTTACAGGTTTAGTGAAATTGATTTCCTTGCACTGACATTACCACAAATATGCATAATAATGGCTTAGCCATGGGGGGGGGGGGGGGCAAAAGGCCTGGCCCACCTCTCTGAAAAGTAATATATAGTAAATATACTGGGCAATCAAGTCCAGAAAAAGCTCGGGGCCCCTCCCTTTTAAGTCTTGGGCCCCCTTTGAGCCCATTTTGACAAAACCCTGGCTACCCCAGTAATTAAATTTGTGTTGATGTCTAATAAGACCAGTAATTAGTGTAGTGAAGGAAGCAATTTTTTTTATTAACAAGTTGATGAATGTTTTGTACTTTTGCATTAGATATCAAAGATCAAATAAAGCAATGACTATACAATAACACATGTAGTTGTTCAATTATATTGTGCAGGCTCCATAAAAATATGATTACCTGTTTATAAAATTTTCTCAGTCAGATCCATTCACTAATTTATTTTTGCAGTAGTTTCAGGGCTGGTGAAAGACAATTATTATAAAACCAGGTTAGATTTTCTTGTAGCCTACACCAGCACGTGGCATTGAATCTGATTGTTTCCAAGTGATAGCCCTTTTGTGTGTATACAAAAAGAAATAGCACAATGGCCTCTTTGTTATGGCCATCTCACCCTGGACCTGTGCAAAGTACTGATGCTGCTGCTTTAAAGCTACCTGTCCATTACGCATACATAAGTATGACAGATTATGTGCTGCGGGAATTTCACTGGCAATGCTAAAAGGGTTCTTGATCTCTACTACTGCTTTCCCACAACAAGAGCACTATACCAGTAAGTCTGGAGATGCTCCTAAGTACTGTTTAGTTTTGTCAATAAAGATACCACATTCTCTATACCTAACATCCTTGTAATGTTTTTTGAAGTATTTGACGAATTCCTTAACAGCAATGGGCTCCATATCTCTGCCGTATTTAAGAGCTGGTAAATTTGTAGGTAGTTTAGCTTTCCCTAATAAGCTATCAACAAGTTTATCGGCACTATTTTCTCCACTGATTTTCATTGATTCTACTTCAGTGAATACTCTGTAAAAGTTTGAGGCAGTTATTCTGCCCTCCCTTTGCTGGTGCCAAACCTCATTATCAGCCTGGCCAACAGTTATTTTCTCTATAGCATCAATTTCATCACTGGAGAGTATGTTACTTTCTCTAGGAGTAGTTATTGGTTGTAGTGGCTCTGGTGTGCATTCAGCTTGGCCCATCAACACAAAACAGGAGTCTGGAAATGTATCCTTTAAATTCTCGTGGAAACTTCTCCTTCTATCATTGTCATCCAGAGCCCTCTTTTTTTCTACCGGCTGAAAGAGGGTACGCCTGCAGTCTACAGTTGGTCTACTAGGTTCTAAAGAAAACAAATCAAGAGCTAATCATAGGCTCAGGGGTTGCTACATTTTGTGGTAATATTACAAGGACACACTGTATTGTGATGCTGCATGAATCAAGTTCAGCCTTGTTTGCAAAATATTTTTAGGAGATTTCTTTTTTAGCATTTCGCCAATAGCAGTGATGCCTATGTCCTATGTTTACTATATCTCACTGAGTAACCTTTATTTAGTTTTGATGACTTCCAATTCATGTCAGCAATCTTTGTTGGCTTTATAACTGTTTTTTTCTGATGGGACATTCCACACACATTGTCTTGATGTGCAAGCTGGGTTGGTCATTCCACTCCTATTAGCAGCTTCAACTCTGAACAGCAATGCTGTGATGTGAATACAAGAGCTGCTCATTCTGAAATTATAAAAAAAGGGACTGAAAATAATCATGTAGCATCTAAAAACATCAACACTCTTGGGGGACTCAAGAATCATTGCCCTGCTCCTAGTTTTGTGCAATTCAGCCCCCTATTTATTTATTAGATCTCAAGTGCTATTTGATAAATGCACCAAAGGGTCGGAGGCCAATACCACACAAAGACGCAAGTTTTAATTGTTTGAGTATAGAGCAACAAGTTAATCTGTTTTGTGAGTGTGGATACCATTATTTTGTGTTGAAAAGAATTGAATTGCAAGAAAGCAGGTGGTTTTGCCTGGCACGGTCTATCATTAATGGGCCATTAGTTGCTCACTCAATCAGAATGAAAGGTTTGTAATAGACCACTACTTGGTTTATTATAGCATCACTCTCTTTCTCTTAGCTTCAATAAGCTTGTACACTATATAGCACCATCACATCAGTTACATGAAACTAAGAAATAATATGAAAAATACTGTAGGGTTTGACCCTACAAATAAAGACCAATTTATGCTCCCTTTCATCTATCTTGATAATACAAACCCAGCAACACATGTGCAGTAGGCACTGACTAAAAACCCATTATTCTTGTTCGCACAAATCCATGCAGAATGCGGTGTATCCGATATTTTCATGGAATGAGTGCTTTTTGCTTTTAAAAAGCAATATTCCGAGTCATCCGTGATTTTCGTATATGATATCTCTTTCAACCAGCCAGAGTCATACAAACGATATGCCTTCCCTTCTTTGTATTCATTTAGGACTCGTTTGTGGAAGTCAACATCCTTCCCTGGGTGATCACTCATCAAAAACAATGTTACATCACTCAGGTATATCGGCGGCCAAGAGGTCATGCTCTCGCTTTCCTTCACCCACCCATCCTTCAGTGTCAAAGGATCTGGAACTGAGGTTCCGTTTGGCATTATAAGTAATTTTGCCTTCTCTTTTTCGGTAGCAGCAATTCGTTCCTGAGCAGTTGGCTTGATGGCAATGCCCATTTCTGCCGCGGCAAATACGCGGGCTACAAGTTCAGCTTTGGGTCCTGAAACCTTCAAGTCCCGCTTGCGACAGAACTCTTTCAGTTGCTCAGGTTTCCATGTCTGGATAACCTCGAAAGGCAGCTCTTCACGACTCATATCACACCTACATTAAAATAACAATATTAATAAAAAGTTAAAATGTATTCACTTCGGCTCCGACTTCTGTCCATTTATTCAGTTAGGAGATAAAAACAAAACAGAACAGAAATACGACTCATTACCTCTTTGGACCTTGTCACTGGAGTTTCTGTACTCTCGTCTCGAATTCGATTGTGAATGCAAAGGGTATATTAAATACATCAAGCGAAACAGCTTGAAACAAGCAGAGATGGCGACCAAACAAGGATTTGATGCCCACTTGTCTCAGCCCAACTGTATTTTCTATATTCCTGCACGTGTATAAATTCGATCGGCTTAAAATGAGGGTTTCTTTGCGTAAAAGGTCACTGAAGCCAAGCCACTCGATGTAATCCAATATGGCGACACTGCAAGTCGATGCCCACTTTTCTGAGCCCGCCTACCCGCAATGCCGTGTGATCCAACAGGAAGTCCAGAACTCCTGATGCATGTATAGATGTTCACCGAAGCGTTCATTTAGACATTGACCAGTTTCCCGAAGTTCTGGAGGGGGCAACGACGCCAAGAGATGCAGTTCACCACGCTAACTGTTCGACATGTAGTGTTGATGAATGGTGATTAAACATTAAGAGCCGCGTACATGGATGTTTGACGTGATGTATTTGCAGGCGCGGCACCGGTAATGCTGACACGCGAACGAACCTGGTTAAATGGTGTGACCCTTTTTGAAATTGTGCACCCGGGTAGAAAGTCTTTGGGCCAGTTTTCTGATTTACCTTATTAACTCTATTTAACCTGGTCTTTCTTTGAATTCATGAACCTGGGATTTGGAATCTGCTTTCTTTGAGGTCCGCAAACTGGAACGATGACGTCAAATGACGTGCAATTACGTCATTAGCTCTGCAGACCCACAATCTTGGATCGTCCATTTTAGATTTATTCAAAACATTAGAAAACTGTCCTAATTGACTCAAAAATTATCAAAACCAATAAAGAAACGCTAACATGGTATAAAAACGAACTAACGATGAACTTAAATATTTCATTTCGAAAAACATGGCCATCAAAAACGTATTGCCATGGAAACATCAAGTCACGTGAGCAATGTAAGGCCAAAGTAAACTGTTGCCAGATAAGTTTTCAGAAAAGTCAGGAATTTTGGTGGTTTGCTTTAATATTAAAAGTCAGCTCGGGAACTTTGTTCGTCCGGATGTGGGTATCCATCTAGCTTTGCGACAAGCATGGCAGTGCTCTTCGTCGTACGTTGCTTTACGAAACGTTGCGAAAGGCAACTGACCACAACGCGTTTAGAAAAGGCCTATATGATAATAATGATATCTAGATAGGCTGAACCTAACAACGTCGCTCCCTGAACAAGCTTAAAGAATACAATACTTGGTAACAATATAATATAAAATAATGGCAATAAACACAAGAACATACATGTACACACACATATATGTAGCGATATAGGTGCTGCTATAGCCGTTATTTTACTTAGTCTCCTTGTCACTTATACCATAGTCAGTGTATTAACCCTCGGACGTACACGCAAACGTATACCCCAACCGTGGTACAAGGGGGGGGGGAGGGTGTTGCAACCCCCCCTTGGGTTTTTGCGATGTTGCAGTATTTCGGAAATATTTTACATCTAATAGATAGCCCGCGATGTGCTCTACAAGAAAAGGTAAATATTATGGGTTTGGGCGCTGCTGGGGGTCCATGACGTCATCCAAAATGGCCGCCAAGGTGGCCGCCATCTTGGATTTTACTAAAAATTCAAATTTACCAGAAAAATGCGGAAATTGCAAATATTGTGTGCTAGAGTTGCAAAATAACATACAATCAAACATTTTGATGCTTTTGGTAGCATTTTGTATGTTTTTTCGCTGACAAAAAAGTGAAAAACGCTTTTTTCTTCAAAAATGGGTTGACTACATGTTACTTATGACGTCATATCTCGTTACCATAGCAACCGGTTGTGGCCAAACTTTACTAAAATGTGTCTCTCAGCTACTGAAAACGGCATGTGCTAATCTTAAATGGTCTTGAAAATATCGCAGAAAAACCTTAAGGGGGGTGGCAACCACTCCCCCTTGTACGTCCGAGGGTTAAGTTTTTCCCATTTTTGAAAGTGCTTTAAAGGCTTACTTTTCTTCCTTGCAAAGGTGAAAGGTCGGAAGCACAAGAATTAACATTGATGACCGGGCTATTTTTTAAATTTTAGCAATTCTCAAAAACAGTATTACGCGACCGTCTGCACAGTACATTTAGACCGTACAACAGTTCACAAAAACAACTTTTTCTCCGTCTACAGTAACTAGTACGACTACTTTCCGAATAAAATGCAGTTGTTGCTTGTCAAAACTTGCCCGAGAAACTGATTTGGAATTCAAAATCGCAAATTGCACAAACATATTTGCATAAGGCGACGCGGGTGAATATATAACTATAAAATCGCTTTTCAATCTATGTAATGAATGAACAAACACATAAAAGTGGACAACACAATCTTCTTTCGAAAAATTTTATTCAAATATCCATTAGTTTATGTTTAAAAGCAAAACGCGTACCATTTACCAGGGACCGCGCGAGGTTATTTGAAGTGGAGGGGGGGGGGGGGGGGTGGCTAGACGAAAGTGTAAGAATGAGCGCACTATGTGGTGTTGGGGGAAAAATTGACAATTGGATATTCTGAAATGGCTAGAATTAGAAATGCGTCAAAAACTCTTACTCAGATAATAACACGTTTAATACACGACTTTCATAATGGCGGACCGTTCGGGCGGAATGGGAACTACTGACTTGGAAGCGAGGCTAGTTGGGCCTCGAGTGTAAACAAACAACAAAGCGTGGCGACGATGGCAACGGCGTCGTCGAATTTAACTCTTGAAGAAGAAGATATCCCTGGAGCTTCGTTGTGCGGAAGAAAGCCTTCAGAACTTAAAAATGAAGAGCTGAAATTTTGGTTAAAGTGTAGAGGGGATCCGGGAAAAGGTCTTAAAACGAAAGCGGAGCTAGTGAAGAGGTAGGAAAACGCTTTGTGATATGTTTGCACTTTGATCGCTCACTTTTCTCGCATTTATGCCACGTTTCCTCTTGTCTGAAACCTTTTTTATACATTTTATCAGAGTGGAAGAGTACATCAGATGCGGGAAAGATAAAAATATTGTAGATCCGGACCCTAATGGGCTCTACACGAAGAGAAAGCGGCGAAGAAGCGGTTTATCCGCGAGCGCTGATCAGTCGCAGATTGACGATGAGAGCGTCAAAACTGTCACCTATCCTGAGAATGGATGGAGCACTTCTTTAGAAAAACTTCCATTATTCACAAGAGCGGAGATGAACGAACACATCACAAGGTCTGGGAAAAATATTGCAAGCAAAGAGCACCATTCTGTTCCTACGTCATTACGTAAAGCTAAAACATTTCTTGAAGATGAGTATCTTCACGAGATAATGGCAACAAGTGATCAAGAATGTTTTTATTTCCGAGCCAAATGCTGTCACAGCTTCAGGAAAAATGACCCTCCCCATCAATTGAAGCTTGCCCTGTGCCTAGTTAAAGGAGATGTGTTTCATAGCAGCTGTTCTTGTGTGGCTGGAAAGGTTGGATTCTGCAACCACATTTCTGCGTTAATGTTGAAGATATGCAAATTTACTCTCTTTGAGGCAAAAACTACAAAGGATTTGTGCGAAGAAAAGGATGAGAATCCCGAACTTCCTTGCACATCGCAACTGCAAAGGTGGCATAAAAAGGGTGGCGGGGAAAATATTATTCCACAGCCAGTAATGGAAGTAGTTGTAAAGAAGACCAAACTTGACGAAGGAAGCAGTCCAGGAGCCAAGAATGGTGTTAAGTGCCTGCTGTACGAGGCACGACAAAAGCCTCAATGTGACCCTGTGAAGGAAAATTTCTTTAAAACTGAAATGTCAAAAATCGATTCCAATATGGGCTTTGCTCAAATGAGAGAAAGTGTAACTGTAAGTGAGGAACTTGTAACTACAAAATTTGGAAAAACCCCTGTTGGTTCATTTTTGAGTTACCAGACCTCTTTTACAGAATCAAACTTTGTGGCCACTGCTGATTTAACTTCCGTTCTGAGAAACGATGTACATGCCACAACAGGTCCTGTCCACTATCCTAGATTTCCCTTGAACAACGAAGCAGATATGGTTATGCCTCAACAACTGGATGATGCTGAGCGTGCTCTACTTAATTATTTAACTGTTGATGAGGACGAGGTACATTCCATTGAAAGCAACACCCGAGACCAGGCTGTGTCTGGACAATGGAAGAAAGAGCGCACCTATAGATTTACAGCATCAAATTTCCATATTATTTCAAAACGGCAAAGAAATCACGAGAGCTTCGCCCAGTCACTTATGCATCCCAAACCATTCTCATCAAAACATGTTGCCCATGGGATCAAGTATGAGCCTGTTGCCCTACAGGAATATGAAAAGTTCATGTTTAATAGGAAAACCTCCGTGACTGTTCTCAAAAGTGGACTTGTTGTTTCAAAGAGCTATCCTGTGCTTGGTGCCACACCTGATGCCAAAATTGTGGATTACGGTTGTTCCATTTGCTTTGGTTTGGGAGAGGTAAAATGCCCACACACAAAGTTTCATGTCACCCCACTGGAGGCATGTTCTGATCCCAATTTTTTCATGGAAAAAATAAGTGACACTGAATGTAGACTTAAACGAAATCATCCCTATTTTTCTCAAGTTCAAGGACAAATGGGTGTGTCAGGGGCCAAATGGTGTGACTTTATTGTTTATACCAGCAAGGGTATTTACATTGAGAGGATTGCTTTTGATCCTGTCTTCTGGCAAAACCTCAGAACTGAGCTTGTAGATTATTATTTGAAACATTTTCTAAAGTTTGCAGCAACAGATTTTCAACAAGAAGATTGAATTAAAAAAAAATTATGTATTTCATTTGATACATTGTATTAGTGTATTATTACAATAATATAATATGAAAAATAATATGAAAAGTAAAGAACAAAGCACTCATATTTGTTTACGTCAAGTATTTATAATGTGCTTATTTACAGTTAGGTTCTTTGTATGTTCACTGGCAAAAATGATTGACAGAGAGCTGAACAGCAATTCTTGCATGAATCCCATCAGACTGTTAAGCATGTACAGTTTGTATTATTAGATTACATGTACCTAGTTTTTACAGAATAGTGTATTCATGATTATCAAAAGTGTGCATGATAAAAAGCCTTGACTGTTGATCACTTGTCAAATTCTCCCCTAGCTTCATACATACACAAGGCAATAAAATAATTATTTAAAAGGAGAACCAAATAGGCATCCCACTAGTGAAATGCTACATTGTGAGAAACATTTAATTGCTGTACTAAAAATATTTTTAAAAAAACTGCTTTAAGTATTCAAACATTGTAAGGTTGTGTGACATTCATACCAGTGTGCCAATTAAAGTAAAGTTCCTGTACAACATGGTGCTACAATTATTATTTCGGCGTTATTTGGGGAGGGAGATTAAATAGAAATTTTATTTGGCTGAGCATTGCATAAAATTGCACACACTGACCACATCTGGTTTACAACCCCAAGCTAATGGAGTGGTATAACCCCATCCCAGATGTGGAAATTTTTTATTTTGTTTATTGCTCGTTCCACATGTATCCGCAAGCTGGCAATTTCCTGGGTTTTAATAACATCTTCAGCTGGCATTTGGCTGGAGTTTCCAAGGAAGGGGGGATATTTAAGGAAACTCCAAGTGGCAAAAGATCTTGAATGGTAAAACCCTTGTCTGCCATTACTGAGTCATTTTCCTGGAATGGAAGATCAAGAAATTCACTTCTAACAACTATTTCTCTGTCAGAAATACCTCCAGTATAAAGTTGACTAATAAAAGTCACTGCACCCCTAGGACTGATTCCAATTAAACCTTTAAGTGTAGTGTGATGTTTGTAATTGCTAAACAATTCACCATTAAGATGTAGACTACTAGGCATTTGACACCTAACCTCAGTGCAGTCTATGATCACTCTGGTCGAGTAATATTTTTTCTTGAAGTCTTCAGGCATTGACTTGTCAATTGCTTCTCGAGAAGGCCAAATGTTAAGCTGTCCCAGTCTTAAATACATGAAATTTATCCACGAAATAAAAATTCGGCTAACCGTAGAAACAGAAATCTGGAAAAGATGTGCTAAATGTTCTTCAGCAAAGCCTTGCCTGAGTCTGCACATCAGTGCAAAAAAGTCATCAACTTCCTTTTTTTCTGCCAAGAACTCTGTCTGCCTCGTAGAAATCCGTTGAAGGATCTGCGTTAGACTGAGAAACTTAGTATTTTATGTTTTCTCCCTCGATGCCTGGATCCAAGTAATTAAATATAGCCATTAATGTACTCCAGTTTGGAAAACCAGTATAAAATCTAATGGATGCATCATCCTCTTTGAATCTTTCTGGAGTAAATAATTGCTTCTGAAGGGAATCAATACGCCTATTTGCTTTTTCTAGTTCAGATTTCTGGTCAATTATTTGCTGCATTAGTGTCTCGCCGTCATTTTCTGGTTCACTTTCCGGCCCTGTTTGAGTGTAAACATCCTTCCTTCCATAATCGTCTAGTTGTGCGCTGCCTTCTTCAGCAGTATGCATTGTACATGTGTCATGATTCGGTTCTTCGTTCAACGTGACTTGAGATTGCATTGAAACATTAGGCCTGTTTACCTCAGTGATCTCCCGAAATGCAGGCGCGTTACGCTTTCGCGGCGAAGTTCTAGTCCACGCAAAAAGGGAAGGCACAGCATCCGGCCGCAGATCTCTCCTACCATTCAAGGTTTTAATAAAGTCATACTGCCTAAAGTGCCTCGAACAAACCTTAGTCCACTTTGTGATTTGGAAATGTTCTCCTTCATCCCTTCTTATAGCATGAATCCACTTCTTCCGCATCACCTTCTCGTCAGGAAACTTATAAAAAGAAACCTTTGATCCATCTTCATCTCGGCAACCTTTCTTGGAGCAATCGGGAACGCAGCAGCTTGAGGGCATTTTTGGAGTGCGATTCAAGGAAATTTTCGTAAATTTGATCCCAGCTAAAGAAGAACACAATTTTCGGGAAATACTCTATTATTTTAGTTAACGATCAGCTAAGCACAGGCTACATACTACGAAGTGGAACACATTTGCATCTATTTTCCTTCGGCCGCCATATTTGCATAGTGATCGAGGCCCAACTAGCCTCGCTTCCAAGTCAGTAGTTCCCACTCCGCCCGAGTAGTCCGCCATTATGAAAGTCGTGTATAGCGTAAATTTTAAAATATTACTAAATCGACTTTAAAACGCACTTATTTTCTTTTGGATTAACGAATCAAGTACTACAGGCTTGCCTTTACATTTGACCAGCAACTGACATGAAGATAAATATTTGAATGAACACATTCTTAAGCTAAGCGGTTAACATTTGGTTTTCGTTAACAATTTTCAACACAATAAATGCTTTACCAAACAATAACTGAGTTTCACACGGAAATTTGTATGTCTGATTCCTTGAAGGTACCAAAGTTCCGTTTACGCTTATCCCTACAAGTTACAAATTCGTTGGCAACAGATATAATGCAAAGTTTGTCAGTTCTCTGTTTGTGGGCGTTAAGTATTGTTAGATTGCTAAACCTTGCTTGTGTCATTGTCGAGCGAAGCCACGTTTTTAGTCTTCGAGCAACAGAAAACGATCTTTCGCCTGCTGCACTGGTGGCCGGATTCACAAGAATCAGTTTACAGATGGTTATGATTTCACAAATCATGTTCTTCTCAGGTTCAGGCAACTTCTTAATCTTTACTAAGATGTCATCGAAACAGGTAAATTTCCTTGTCCTTCAATAACACTTTGAAGATTTTCAGTTGAGCATTTAACGCTCCAAAACGAACATCATCTCGGTAATTTGTTTCAAGAAACTTTAACTCGGTTGAAAAATCCTGGGAGTTTATACACTCAACTAAAAGAGACTCCATCTTTGCATACACATTGAAACTTGCTTGGTTAAAACGACGGTCAATTGCGTTGACCATTAAGCCAATCGTTTCAAAGTATATGCGCCTGTAACGTTCCCGTGGTGTTGAAGGATGCGATGAGGCCCCCGTTCCAATTTTAAACCTGCTAGGTGCTTGGCTTTTCCTTGGTGAGGTTGGCTCCGAGATTGAAGGATGTTTTTTACTTTTGATTACAATTGTGTCAAAGAACGACTTAAAGTACTCATCATTCCGCATCTTCTGCAGGACCTCTTTTGTAAGATTTGCAACTCTTTGTCCACTAATAGCAGAAATCCTTGTCTTGTAATGTTTTGGACAAGTTATCTGTATGTGAGAACAGCCGCTCACCTAAATGAAGCCCAAGAAAGAAGTCAAACGTGTTCATTTGCGCTTGACACCCGATTATCCTTCCACGCACATCTGCCTGTAGCTTCTCGTCAAGGAAAACGATCCACTCCGGAAGGAGAGCTGTGTAGTTATCTATGAGAAGTTGATATTAGCCACTCTTGAGACATCCAATATTCCCCCAGTTTTATCACAACTCATTTTCTGCTGATTTCGGCAAGTGGGACAAAAATTATCATAAGTTTCAATTCAGCAGAATCGTGACGATTCTGATGAATTTGGCAGATGAGAGAAAATTCTGATTTGTGTGAAAAATGGGGGAACTTGAGAAATTAATTTGAATTTCTTGGAAATGTTAAAACTGGGGGAAAATTTAGGATGTCTCAAGAGTGGCTAATATCAACTACTAACTGCTAAAAATGAGCACAAGAAATTCAGGGGTCAACTCTGGAAAACGTTCCTCACGAGCAGCCTTTCTCCAGTCTCCAATGCCCCAAAGCAAGCGTGTCAATTCCATTTTCCTGAATCACTCTTTTGTCATCATTTGCACTCAACGCAACTTTGGTCATGTTTTCCGTGAACAAATGGTGACCCCTGCTGCGAAAGATGCTTTGTCTTCTGATTTGTGTTCCTTTTTCCCTCAAGCATTTCCTAAAGTTTTCATGTCGCAAACTCTTGGCAATCATGCATTTTTTCACTCCTTTTGCCTTTCGTTTCTCAATGGTTTCAGCATTTTCCTCAATCAGGAGAGAATACAGTTTTGGTCTCAGGATGATAACTTCTTTCAGAATTGCACCCTCGCATTCATCTTTCATCAGCCCAATCTTTTTATTGTTTTCTGGCATGATTGGCATTCCATTTTTCACCGCTGGATAATCTTTTGGGAAATTATTTGTGTCAAATCTCTCCGACACATCCTTTGCAATATCCGCAAAGAAATCTTCTGTTTCAATCTGCAACACCAAAGAATCTGTGTCGGTATACAGGACAGAACATTTTTCCCACTTTTTCTTCACATATCCATAATGGAAATCATACATAAAAAGTTTGGACAAATCCAAGATTGACATTCCGGCAAAGATGGGTTTATTCATGACCACTCGCGTTTTTCTCATCTTGACCGCAATCAGAAATTCATCGAAAATCTTCACGTCTGCGAAGTTGGATTTGTTCACCAGTTTTTCTGCCCTTTCCGCATCTTTCACCAGTTCAATCGAAACTCGGTTTCTCAAGTTTTCCATGGTTTTCCCAAATACGGAGACGTTCATCAACTTAAAGAATTCTTGTTGAAATTTATTTTTCCCCTCGGCTCTCAGGGCGGTATTTTTGTCAATATAGCATTTCATAAATGGTGCCTCTTTGAAGCATATTCCTCGCCGGATCTTTTTCAGTTTCATTCCCAGGGAAAGATAAAGTTGCAGATTGCGGCCATGCAAAACCATGCTTTCCTTGTCCATCAGATTTTGAGTTAGTTTTTCCACTCCCCCAAGCTTTAACTTTTCCGGAGCCAGGGGAAAATCATTGTGATTGTCATGCAATTCTGGGGGATACAGGAGGTCGACTTCCAGAATGCAACCTTGACCTTCGGCATTCACAAAGTTTTCCCAGTTTTCTAAATCTTCCTCGTCCATCCACTGGAATTCTCCAACTGGAAGAGGCTGTGAAATTGCCCAGCCATAAAGATTGTTTGCGTCCAGATAAACCAGAAATTTGGAAACTTCATCCTTGTTGAAATCTTTCAAATATTTATTGTTTGCTTTCGCAAATCGCTTGAATGCATTTGCGTTTCCCCCTCTGATCCTTTTTTCAATCATCAGCAGCTGATCCATATCCTCCAGAAGTTCCATTTTCACGCCGGTCATTTTCAACATTGCATCCCAAGCTAACCCAGGGGTAGTGAAGAAGTGCGCTGGATCCAGTTCATAGTTTTCTTCGCAGAGTTTCCTGAAATTTTTCATGGCATCAGCGAGAAGCAACACATCCGCTTTCAAATAAAGATCGTGATATTCTCCCATGTTTTGAATTTCAAATTCTTCCCAGACTCGCTGGGCACGGGTGAAATCTTCATCTGTGATTTGCTCCTGATTCAATCTGGAGAAAAAAGCGGCTTTCTTTGGCAGTTTTTTCTCGAATTTAGCAAATCCATCCATGAATTCATAGGGATAAACTCCTTTTCGGCTCATCAACTCGCTTCGTTCTCCAAAAAATCGTGTGGTTTCTTTCAGTTCTTCTTTGGGGAGCATTTTCACCAGTTCCCCCAATCCCATCTTCATGAATTTGAAGGAATCCAGAAATCGAATTTCATGTTTCACTGAAAAGCTTCTCCATTTTCCGTCCACCTTTTTTCGTTCTTCTTCCAACTCAAACTTCAGGGAGAAGGAAATATATTTCTCTTCGTTGTTGGGGATGCATGTCACGCTCAAAACTTCATCCACTGTCCCCAAATCTCGCACAAAAAGATGCGCGTCATAATTCTGGAGATTGTGAAGAAAGACAGGGGTGAATTTTGGCCTCTGAAACTTGAGGTTGCAAGATTGATGCGCTGCTCCTCTGAATTTTCCGGTAAAGTGGCAGTGATCCCTGACTTTAGACAGAGTTTTTTCGCCGAATTTTTCTCGACACAACCAACACACTTTCGCTTCCCGAAATGATTTCCATTCTTCGTTGGTCAGGGGGATCATTTCCTTTTTCTTCAAACTCAGGTGAGCTTGTTTCACGTGAGAAATCAATTCCCGGATGAAATCTCTGGAAAGGTCTTCATTTTCATCTTTTGCTCTCTTCAACACTGGCTCCATTTGCAGAAACGGGGAAACGAGATGAAACGCAAATCCGCAGGGGATATGCTCGTGAGTTTTCGGAGTTTTCCCCAGAGGTTTCAGAATAGATTCAAAATCCGCATATCCGACAACTGGCACATGCAGCATTTTCCCATAGTTTTGAAACGAACATTCACCTCCTGGAAATTCAATCCTTGTCGCTTTGAAATCTCCGCAAATGACTTTATGTTTCGCCAAACTTTCCACGCTGGGAAATGAATTGAGGCATCTTTTGCAGTAAAATCTTTTATGCCCATTGCGTGAAACTTGAGAGGATGCAAGGCGGGAGAAATTTGCCACCAGGCAATAATGCGATTTGAATTCTTCCGTCAGCAGAGTCAAATCTACATGGAGTTCTTTTTCTTCCTCAATCAGTTTCAGGGGGAAAATATATCCATTCCAGCCAAAAACGTTCACTGAGATTTCAGGGTTTCTTGCCTCAAAATATTTGATTTTTTCCACGGCCATGGGGAATTGGCAACCATGCCAATTTAATTTGTCTGCTTACTCTCTCAACTCCGGTGTGATTCTTTCTGGGTAAGACTCAACCATATTTTTGGCTCTGGCAATGCACCATTTGAAGCACATCTCATCTTTATTTTGCATGTTGATCACAGCTTTCCTGTTGGCCAAAGAATCGGGCAATGGCATCCAGGCAGATCCTCGCAGGAGGTTCCAGCGCATAAAACGAATTTCTAAACTAATCACTCTTTCAAACATCCAATTGCTTCCCCTTTGATTGAAGTTTTCCAAGTTTGCAATTATTTCTCTTGCCATTTCATCCGCCAACTCTGGGTTGTTTCCCAGATTCAATTTCTGCCGGGACTGGAAAAATGGGGCATCAACTATTTCTTCTCCCGACTCCCAAATGGTTCTGGACATTTCAGCATTTAAAACACATTTTACTTTGGTTTGTGGATTTTCGCGCAGGAGCTTGGTGATATGCCATCTTGCTTTCCGGAAAAAATCTTGGGGAGAGATGGAATCATCGCCTTGAATTATAAATTCTTTCACGACTCCTTTCAAAGCTGATTTTCCTTCTTCCACGATCAACCTTTTTTCCCACAATTTCTCGGTTTGTTTTTTCAATCTTTCAATCGCGGGATTCAGCCGTCTCCGAATACCAGCGTCATCCGCACTTTCCAACCAATTCAACCAATCGACAACAGTTTCCACATTTTGTTCAATCACTCTGGGAATGGCTCTGGAAGGAAAATCTCTTGTTTCCGGAACCAAAATAGGAACATTTATTTTTTTAATTTTCCAATTCAGGGGGTTGACTTTTCGTCTTTTCCGAATTCTCAAACGAGTTGCTTTGTTCATTTTGGGCTGATCCAATCCCCCTCCTTGCCAAAGATTTTCAAGTAAAAATTTCACTAATTCATTTTTCTTCAATCGCGACCAACCTTGCAAATTTGTCGATCGCGCAATAATTTCCATGCAGCTAACGTTGACATTTTGAATGGGCAAAAAACTTTTTTCTCCATTTAAAATGAAATTTTCGATTCAGGAAGAAGGAAAAGAAAAGCAAACTTTTTTCACATTCAAAGAAGCCAGTGAACAAACTGGACTCCCTTCCAAGACGATTTTGCGAGTTCTCAAATCGGGCAATATCAAATATACCAGAAGAGCTGATCAAAAAGTGTTCTGGATTCAGGAGGAAGAAGACACACCATTTATCCAGATTGATGGGAAAGATTTCTTTTCCGCAGAGGAAATTCAGGAACGATTTGGGTTGTCGCGCACAGTTTTTTTCAATCAACTTTGCAAGAAAAAAAACTCATTTTCTGGATTCGCAGGAGAAATCGCATGAAGTGACTTGGGCATCTCCCAAACTGGAGCACATAATCTATCTCATGCGTGTGAAGGCTGCGGATGAAAAATTCCTTCATGCTCGAGCAAGAAAAAAAGCCTCCAAATTTTCCTCCACCAAACAGGCTGATCTCAACACATGCATCGAAGATTGTCAAGCAACGTTTTGAATTTTTTCTTCATTGGAGAAAAATGTTCAAAAAGAAACCCACTCCTCAGCAAGAGGCAGAAAAAATCAAAGAAGAAACGGACTGGGAAAAAGCGTGTGAAATGGAAAGAAACTTCCAAAAAGCTGTGGATATGGCCACTGGATTTCTCCCAGTCCGAACGGAAGAGGATCGCAAGTTCATGGAGAAATGGATTTTTCACGATTTAATTCATTTTTCATCTCACCCAAGAAAATGAATCCCGCGAAAATATCTACATCCAACTGCTCTCTCGACAACCCCGTGAAAAAATCTTCTGGCAAAATCTCTTTCTGTCTCCTCCCATGCCTTCACAATGATAAACGGCTCCAAGTGAAACTCCAAACCAAATTCAAGATTTTCGCTCATCAAGGTGAATCGTTTTCTCTGGGAATCACTCTTCCAGAAGAAAATATCAAATTTTTCAAAGATCTGGAAAAGCATCTCAACTCTGCTGCGATGAAAAAGAAGCAGGCAATCAAAGAAATTGGCCCGTCTTTTGCTCGATTTCAGGAGGGAGATTTCATTCTAGTGAAAACCGACAAATCCGAGCAGGAAAAGATTTATGCAAAGATTTATCCCTCCAAACTCCCAAAATCGGATTTCTCCTGTCGATTTTGGGAGTTATGCGATGATGGGAAGAAAAAAACCATTCTGAGGGTGAAGCGGTTCATTGGCATGCCTCTCCGCGGGCAAGTTGTCTTTTCCATCAAACATCTTTTCTGCGGAAATGTGAAAGCGATCACATGCATTGTGGACGAAGTTTTGGTGGAAGAAATGGTCCAGGCTGCCTCGGCATTCGATGAGTTTGAAGACAGGAATGAGGAGGATGAGATTTGATTTAACATCTGGGATGTTAAATTAGAATTCAGATTTCCTGGGGTTGCATTTGTCATTTCCTGGGGTTTCATTTGTCATTTCCTGTGGTGCATTTTGTTTTTCGGAGGTTGCATTTGTCTTTTTCCTGGGGTGAAAAAATGGATTTTCTGCTGCACAGAAAACTAAATCTGCTAAATTGAGGGTAAGCTTTTCCAGCTTTTTTTCAAAATCGTCGGTTTCAGATTTTTTCCGACCCAAATTCATTCTTCAAATTATAGAAAAAAAATGGATTCGTATCTCCAGAGATTACCCTGTAGGGCTATTATGTGGTTTTTCTGGAAGTTGTGCTGATTTTCCCAGATATAGAGTTGCATTTATCTTTATTCCTGGGTTTATTTTATCATTTCCTTGGTTTTTAGGGGATTGCATTCATCATTTCCTGGTTTTTTTTTTTATTTTCAGAATATTTCAGCGGAATATATTATTCGATAAAAAAATTTTCTCTCCAAATAAATCTGGAAGAGGATCCTCTCCAAAACAAAATAGACCCCAGAAAATGATAAATGCAACCTCAGGAACTGAAATCTAGAGTGGAATTTCCCAGAGCAGATTCTGGAGCCGATTTCAAAATTCATTTTCCGGAGCAGATTTCAAAATTCATTTTCCGGAGCAGATTTCAGATTCTGAAAATTATTTTCCGGAGCAGATTTCAAAATTCATTTTCCGGAGCAGATTTTAGATTTCAAAATTCATTTTCCCGAGTCGAATTCAAAATTCATTTTCCGGAGCAGATTTCAGATTCTGAAAATTATTTTCCGGAGCAGATTTCAAAATTCATTTTCCGGAACAGATTTCAGATTTCAAAATTCATTTTCCGGAGCAGATTTCAGATTTCAAAATTCATTTTCCGGAGTCGATTTCAGATTCTGAAAATTATTTTCCGGAGTCGATTTCAGATTTCAAAATTCATTTTCCGGAGTCGATTTCAGATTTCAAAATTCATTTTCCGGAGCAGATTTCAAAATTCATTTTCCGGAGCAGATTTCAGATTTCAAAAATTCATTTTCCGGAGCAGATTTCAGATTTCAAAAATTCATTTTCCGGAGCAGATTTCAGATTTCAAAATTCATTTTCCGGAGCAAATTCTGAAAAATTCATTCTGGTGAATTTTTTATTTCATTTTCTCATCTATCAAAATGTGGGTTTTGATAGATGCTTTCTCCGACGAAAGGCTCAGCGAAAGATTTCCGTCCCAGGCGAAGTTGGCCAGATTCATGGGGTTTTCTCCCAAAGCTTTGAACAAGGCAGTTAATGAAGGGAGAAATGTTTTTTTCTTTTCGCGGGAGAGAAGTGGCAGTTGTCGAACAAAAAGTTACGCGTTTTTCAGTTCATGAGACTCCCAATGGTCCCCCACTGGAGTCATTTGAAACAGAAGCGGAAATGGCGCAATGGGTTGGAGTAACTCGTCAGGCAATATATGCTGCCTTTAAACGATTTTGCGATTTTGATGGAAGGAAAGTCAGAAAAGATGGAAAGATATATTTCATGAAAAGAGTCTTCGACAAAGGCCCTGCGACGAATCCTTGGCCCAAAGAAGCCGCTTCGCCCCCAAAGAAGCAGCATGCAATATCAGTCAAAATCATTTCCTCCACTTCAACTAAAGTTTATCCCAGTGTTTGATTCCAGAACAATCCATGAGGCGCTGAAAAGTGGGAGAAATTCTTTTACCCGAAGAAGTGACGGGAAAAAATTCCAAGTAGAAAAAGTGGAGAAACCACCTCCGATTTCCCAATCGCAGAAGAAAGAAGCGGTTCCTGTTCCCCAACCGCTTCCTCCCCTGACTGAAGAGGAAAAGCGCGAACAGGAAGCGCAGGATGAGGAGCGCAGGCGTCGTTGGGGTGAGAATTTTCGGAAGATGAAGCTTAAGTATCCGGAGTGGGTTTTGGCTCGAGAGACAGACGTGAAAAAGAAAAAGACAATGATGGTGCTTTTCAACCCTGATACAGGTGAAGATATTCCTGTGAAAGGTTTGGAGGATATTGAAGAATATTTTGACAGTCGGAAGTATACATTGTTCCCCGATCAAGTTGATTATAGGGCAACTATCACGCAAGGGACATGGAAGTTTCTAGCAAAAACAAGTGAGAAGAAAAATGAAGACTGGTTTCGTTTTATTTTCATCCGGGGCCCCCGCTAAATGATTTTTCATTTCCCAGAAATGAAAAAAACGCGCTCACTCCCAGCTCGCTTCGTTCACTCAAATCGACTTTCCCATTCCTTTTCAAACCGCTCCAAATCCAACCCCAAATCAATCACAATCCCATCAATCGCCTCCATTGAAGACAAAAATTCAGCTCGATCAAAATTTCCTCCCCGCAAAGCGAAGCGCAAATCACTCAATGTTTTTTCATAGGTGGTGAACGCGAACTTTGCCATGCCAATTTTATTTCCATATTTCTTCAACTCATTTGCTGTTTTGACGATTAATCCCGCTCCTGAAATCACTCCCAAAATGATGGGATTCATTGTTGCTGCTCCAGCAACTGTGCCAATCACCACCAAACCGGAAGATGCCAAATTCACGAGCTGGTTCATTCTCTTGAAATGCTTGTGAGCTCTTTTCCGACACCAAAATCTTTTGTGATAAAATCGAAAAAGTTTTTTGATCTCTTCCAGTTCTTCTTCCCGATTTGCGGGGTTGATGTGATTGAAAGCAAAGATGCTTTGTTTTCTCATTTTTTCAGGGAGAAATCATTTTTCAATCAGAATTGTCGCTTTTGCTCTTTGAATGGCATTTCCATCCGAGAGAGCCAGAAAGAAAGCTTCTTCCTTCCCTACATTTTGATTGAAGGTGAACTGCAGTGAACCAAATGAATTGGTGGAAGGTCTGACTGCGTTTCGAGTGATGCTATCTCCTTGAACAACACTTGTCATGATGATGGTTGCTCCACTCACTGGGTTGGGACCGCGTTGAAGAATGAATACCGTGACATTCAAAATCCGGAAGTCAGATCCAAATTGTTGCCAATAATTTGTTTCATCTTCCTCTTCATTTGGGAAGATCAAACAATCATTGTGTTTTCCTTTCTCAAATCTTGCAAAAATGAAGTGTTTTGAAGGGCGAAGCGGCAAATTCAACACTGCGTTGCCATTCAAATCCAAGTCAGTCTCCATGACCATCGCTCCGCTTTCAAAAACGAAAGGGGAATCATAAACGCTGCTTTCAACATCAGGTTGAGAACCAGCAACGCCATATCTGATCAACTTTGCGGGTCCTTCGGCAGCTGACTCGGCAGTTCCCCGCCATTTCAGATCCAGATAGATGAATTCAGGTGGAGTGATCTCCCATTTATGCATGTGGATGATGGAACGGGAATAAGTGGAAAACTTCTTTATTGATTGTTGATTGATATTCAGGCTGGTGCTCACGACATTAACACTAACACCATCCATTGACGCGGGGAAGAATTCAATGCAAATCGTGTATTCTCCCTCTGGGAGTTTGAACATATTGAATCCAAGTCTCCCATCGTATTCATTGAAATGATCTTTTGTTATTTGCAAGTCATAAGCCTTCTTGTTGAAATGATGCGGTGAATTTGAAAAATCACTGATTGCCGTTACTGTCATATTATGTTCAGAGCTGGATTCATCCACATTTTCCATCAGATAGCGGAATGCGTCCTTCGGATGGGAGGTTGACGTGATATGCGATTCATTTACGTATTTTTTGAGCTTCTCTTCTAATTCTATCGTGTGGACTACCACACCTCCTATCTGGCTATCCACATAAGATTTTGACGTGTGTTGATGCTTCAGAGTTGGCGCTGCAATATTGTTGATTTGTTGCGAGTTCATATCCAGGTTTCCGGTCATTGTTCCACCTTCCAACGAAAGCTTTTTCCGAGCTACGCCATCCACATATCTTTTATTCGCGCCTTGGTCAGCAACTTCGGGATCTTTCACGTTAAAAATGGTGTGATTTCCCATATCCAAAGCTGTCTCCATTGGAAACGTCTCTTTGCGGCTGAGAAAGATATTCCTGCCATCATTGTAAGAGATCAGGTTGTTATAATGCGCTCCCAAATCATGATACGTCTGCTGTTTTGATTGGACAACATTGAAAAGTTCTTTCAAATCAATATCCTTCGTGACTTCATGAGTGTGAGCCGGAGCATCAGGGTGGAATTTTTTCAATGTGACCATATTCACCGCTGACAAATCCTGGGTTTCATCAGTGTCTAGATTGACGATCAATTTTCGATTCATTTCTATTTCCCCGAGGTTGATGAGTTTTTGTCCCCTGAGATCAAGATCCCCAGTCATATGCGAGGAACCATCCACCTGGAGAGAATCTGCCCGCAATTGCGTTGCAAGCGTGTCAACTTGATGCTTTGTGATTGCATCCGAATTCCCCGTTCCTTCAGCGACATTGGTAATTTTTTTTTGCTTTGAAGATCGAAGTCCCCTGAAGGCGTCAGCTTGAAACCAACGCCTGGCAATCCATCTTTTCCATCTCGTCCCGCGCCATGCGCGCGAGTGCTTGTTTCAGAAAGCAGTCCATTTGAATAACTCATTTTAAATGCTTTCATCAACATTTTTGGCAATGAATTTCCTCGGCTTATCCACATACAGGAAAGAGAAGGGCTGCACCGTTGCCTTCCCATAATCTTCTTTGCTGACATTGTTTTCCCCGCAGATCGCCGCAATTTCTTTGTTGCTTGGGAATTCAAAAATGCAAAAATGCGAACAATTCAGGCGGATATCTTTTGGTGTTCCGAAATAACTTTGCGAAAGATAAATCACAGAGCAATTGCGGTGTCTGCCCTGAATGAAATAATCAATCAATGGCTTTTGGTTCTTTTCGGAAACAAAATCATCGAAAACAACCAGTTTTTGATTCTCCCCTGTCAATTCAGAAACTGGGATGATTTCATCCGGGGATGCTTCCACGACGTCATACCCAGCTTCTTTGCTGATTGGGCGAAATGTTTTCAGCAGATGCTGATATTTGGCTTGGTCAAGATTTTTCGCATAGAGGAAAATTTTATCGTAGAAGAGCAGGCGGAAAATCATATCCAGGAGAACATTTGTTTTCCCCGATCCTGAAGGGCCACAGATCAACATTCTGAAAGTTCGATCCGGCATGAACGGGTGAAGTTGTTTGAAATTTGTGATTGGGTCCTGGCAATCATAATTTGGGATTTTCATTTTATTGATGAACATTATGTTCTACATCATGTTCTTCATCCCAAATTTGTGTTTCTGGGATATAAAATGAGTTTATTGAAATGGCAAGAAATGGCCAAAAGCAAAAGCAAATCTGCTTTGGGGAAAAAAAATCAACTTTGTTCACAATGCTATCACCCAGAAAAAGTTGGGTGAAGAGACAAGTCAAATCGGACTTGAAAAACATTCAAACCCATCACAGCGAAACTGGATGAAGTGATTGCGTCGAATTTGGGGCCACTGCCTAAAATGCGGAAAAAGAAAGTTGGAAAAGCCAAACCAGCAGAAATTGATTATCTCCCCGCAGTCGACCCATTTGAAGATATGGATGCCGAAGGCTTGTTTGATGAGGTCGTTCCATCCCAAACAAAGAAACAAATTCCACCAGCTCCTCCAACATATGAAGAAGTTGTGCAAGAGGTAGGGGAAGATCCACCTGAATATGAAGATGAATCTCCCGATTATGCTCTTGCGCCGGGCGATGAAGAGGAAGAGGAAGAGGAAGAGGAAAAAGGAGATGAGGCCAATCAGATATTGGATAGCTTGGACCTCACGAATTATGATACTGTGGAGAAAACTCTTAGTGAACCAAATGTTTCATCAGCGAGGAAAATCCATTATCTTAAGAATCTTGTGGCCATTGCAATCTTCAGAAGAAATCAGTTGAAGGGCTACAAAGCTGCTTGGACCAAAAAGTTCCATAAAGGTGCAATAACGCAAGAGACAAAGAATTTGCAACATAGCAGAATAGACCGCTCATCCCGAATTGTAAGTGAATACATCAAACATTATCAAGCGAAACAAAAGACATTGACAGGTTCGGGACTGAGAAGAAAAAAACGGTGGATCCATCCGTTTTTTCTCCAACCCCGCAGATCTTCTCCAGAAACTGGAGGTCATCATTGGCTCCATCCTTGCTGGGAATACAAATCATCGCATCAGAAACACTGGAGTTGGCATTCTCGATCTTCTCCTGAAAGAGGGAGTCATCAATCGTTCCCAGCATGAGAAGCTCTTTAAAAACTATTTCAAACTCTAAAATGGAAATCGAAAGAGAAATTGTCCTGTCATCCTTTTCCGTCAAGACTAGGGGAAACAAACCAGAAAATTTCACAACAAAATTTAGTCGGCCCATTGTTTTGGATCCAAATTCCCAATATGTTGTTGGGTTGAATCGAATTATCAATATGAGTTTTACGTGGTATAACATCAATGCGGCATTGAAAAATCAGCTGATCAGATTCAGCTCTGATGGTGGGAAAACATTTTCCGATATCACCTTTCCTGCTGGGGTTTGGGATTATTCCACAATAAATGCGGCAATTCGAAAAGCAACAGGTCCCCTCGCAGGATCCACCCCAGGAAAGAATGAAAAATTCCCAATCAATCTTGCTTTCTCTCTCACAACTTTCAGAGTAACAATCACACTGGAAGAAAATTGTCAACTGGATTTCACCAAATCCAACTTCAACAATCTCATTGGTTTTGAGAAAAAGATTCTGAAAGACAAAGTCAACATTGGCCCCAGAGTTCCAAACCTCAGTCAAGATACTGATATGTTGAACGTGCATTGCGATCTCACAAGTGATTCCCTTGTGGATGGGGAAGAGAGTGATATCATCTTCTCCTTTTCCACATCTGTTCTGCAGGCCTCCTATAGTTTCACTTTGGAACCCATGAGAATCACATTCAGCCCTGTGAATAAAAACAGAATAAGCTCCATTCGGATTTATATCACTGACGGCAAAAGAAGGGTTGTTGATTTGAATGGGGCTGATACGGCGTTCTCGCTTATCTTGAAAAAAGTAATAAAATGAAAAGTTATGAATTTACTCGTTATTATCACCCCCAGCTGGGGCGGTTTGTCTTCCGGCACAAAGGAACAGGTGTCATTGTGGACAATATTTTCAAACCAATAAGGAAGGTCGCATCAGTCGTCTTCAATAAATTCGCGAAACCCATTGCGAAAAAAGCATTGGAATCAGGAATTTCTCACGCTGGAGAAAAACTCGGCAAAAAAGCAGTTGAAAAATCTGGTGATTTGATCATGAAAAAGCAGGAGAATATGAGAAGGAAACCCTCCTCCAAAAAAGCTGCTGCTCCTCCTCGACCGCAGGGAGAAAGTTCTGATGCTATATTGAACAGGTTGATCTCTGGGCAGGGAGCGAAGCGAAAAAAGAAAAAAAAAGAATATAAAATGGCTTTTCGATCAAGTGAATATCTTCAAAGAAATGAATTGGTGCGCTTCCAGCTGGATGATGTAATCAGAGCTCCAGCTAATGGACACCCTCAAACAAAGAGTGGTTATAAATTTACAATTAATGACAGATCGGCATTCTATGATTGGTATAATGGTTATTTTGAAGTGCAATTTCAACTCCAGAAAACGGCAAACGGCGCAGGAAAGACAAGCGAGGTCAAACAGTCGCCGATGCTTTTCAAGACATATTTAAAACGAAGTGAAAACCGAACATGCTTTGGACTGACAAAGGGTCTGAATTTTTCAATGCAATAATCAAAAATCTGCTTGATAAGAATGGGGTAAAATTGTATACAACAGAAAATGAAGAGAAATCATCTGTTGTCGAGCGCTGGAACAGGTCTTTCAAGGAGAAACTCTTTAAAATGTTTTCTGCTAACAACAATACAATATACTGGGACAAACTTGGCAAATTAGTGGAGCAATATAACCACCGTTTTCATTCAAGCATTCGAATGAGTCCCGCAGAGGCGAGCAAACAGGAAAATGAGAAAAAGGTTTTCGCTAATCTTTTCGGCGACATGATTTATGCAAAACACAACCCGGCAAAATTCAGGGTTGGTGACAGAGTCCGAATATCAAAATATAAGCGAAAGATATTTGACAAAGGTTTCACCCCGAACTGGTCGGAAGAGATATTTGTGATTGACAAAATATTAAACACAAACCCTGTAACGTATAAATTAGTCGATCTGTTGGGAGAATCAATCACCGGATCATTTTACGAGGCGGAACTTCAAAGAACAACACAAAATGTGTTTCGAATTGAAAAGGTTATTCGCCGTGATAATAAGCGAAAACTCGCGCTTGTAAAATGGAAAAGATATTCTGACAAATTTAATTCTTGGGTTCCATTGAGCGATGTGGAAAAGCTTGGCTAAAAAAGTCAATCATTTAAAGTTCCGCTGAAAAATTTTGGAAAATATTTTTTTCTTGACTGAAAAAATATTCCGCTGAAAAATTCTGGTAAATATTCCGCTAAAATCTGGGGGAAATTCATTGAATTTCTCCCCTGAAAAACTGTCTAACGCGTTAGACAAAATTCCAATTTTCTCCCCCTGAAAACTGTCTAACGCGTTAGACAAAATTTTCATTTCTCCCCCGAAAAACTGGCTAACGCGTTAGCCGCCAAAATGAAATATTTTTCCCCGAAAAACTGGCTAATGCGTTAGCCACAAAATTGATTCCCCGAAAAACTGGCTAACGCGTTAGCCACAAAATTGATTCCCCGAAAAACTGGCTAACGCGTTAGCCACAATACCGATTTTGATTGGCCGCCATATGTCAATAAACGGGCAGCTGGGCAATTGCGTTGGCGTGTCAGAATATGAATGTTTGTCATTCATATTCTGAAGTCTGTTATTTCAAAACACCGCTTCGCTTCACTTCGCTTCGCTCGCTTGACTTTCTTTCATTTCCCGGCAGATTTTCTCCCAGAGGAGGAAACCTTGCTTTTGGATTTCCTTTTGGATTTCCTTTTTGAGAATCTTTTGTTCCTCTTGGAGCTTGAAGAATGATTCAAGGAGGAGTTCGAGTTTGTCTTCGATTCGCTCAGCTTCGCTTTCTTCCACCATCTCCGAATCAGAAACAATAAAATCCTCGTCTGGAAGGCGAAGCGGTTTCATCGTCGCTTCTTGTTTCTTCCTCTGAGCATGTGGAACAATCTTCATGGTCACTCGCTTCGCTTCGCTCGTCTTCATAGTTGGCTTCGCTTTCAAGATCCATTTTATTTCCAATTTAATTTTTTGAAGATGGCTTGGATTATTTCTTCTTGTTCCTCCCGTCTTGATGAGAGTTTGAGCAGTTTGAAGTCATCTTCATTGGGGTTGAAACCGTTCTTCTTCAACAGGACGAAAAGAACTTGGTTGAAATTGAGAAACTTTTTTCTGCTGAGATGAAGGTCATCATATGCCAGTGAGAGATATTTAAAGTCGTCGATGAGAAATTTTTCCAGGTGCTCATAGTCATTTCCGTCGTGGTCTGTTATGTGATTAAAAATTGCATGATCGTTGTCATTGGCTTTTTTCCATTTAGAAGCCCGAGCTTTGTCAAACTCCCTGACAATTTTTCTTGTGATTTCGCAACGGGGAATTTGGGAGAGAATTTGTTCTTGATAAAATTCGAGATCTTTGAGTGGAATTTGATTTTTCCCCTGATTTTTTCGGATGACAACTTTGAAATGTTCCAGTCTGGGATTTTTGTGAGACTGCCATGTTGTGCGGGTTTCTTGAATAATTTCAGGAGTGTCATCGATTTCTTCTTCTTCGGAATCAGACATTTTCTTTTCCGGGAGAGATTTTTGATTCGGATGGAATTGGCCGCTGCGGAATTTAGGGTAAGATTTTTTCAGAGTGGCATTTTTCAAATATTTTTTCTGCTCCATTTTAGCAGTCAGTAGTTGATATTAGCCACTCTCAAGACATTCTCAATTATCCACCAGTTTTATCACAACTCATTTTCTGCTGATTTCGGCAAGTGGGGAAAAAATTATCACAAGTGAAAATCCAGCAGAATCGTGACGATTCTGATGAATTTGGCAGATGAGAGAAAATTCTGATTTGTGTGAAAAATGGGGGAACTTGACGAATTTTTTGGACTTTCTTGGAACTGTTAAAACTGGGGGAAAAATGAGGATGTCTTGAGAGTGGCTAATATTAACTACTGATTCGATTCCGGGTGTGCTGGGCATTGTTTCTCCTGTTGAGTCAACGTTCGGTGGTTGTTTCTCCAGTTCTTGCTCTGAGTGCGTAGACGCTATTTCAAGCTGGTCTATCACTGTGCTGTATCCATCAGCTGGCTCTGCTGTCGCTCTCCTGATTTGGCATTGATTACGGCGAACTGGTCCCATTGCTGTTTTGACCACGCAGGAACTTGGTGTGGGCTTTTCTACTATCTCCCCATGGATCCATGGTTGAGACCTGTTTGTGGGGCGGGGTTTGAGGTACACTTTTTCCCCTTCTCTGAACTCTCTAAGCGGGGTTAGTGCCTTCTTGTCGTACTGCACCTTTGACCTATTTCTCCGTTCTGCAATGTTTTCTTGCACAACCCTGGGACATGCTAGTTTTGGGACGAGCTGACTGGTAGCTGTAGGGAATAATATCCCGAGGTTTTCGGGACATCAAGCGCTCAGCAGGGGAATAGTCGTATCCTTGTTGGGGTGTGTTTCGGTACGCTAAGAGAGCTAAGTACGGATCCTCGTTACGTGACTTCTTCAAGATATTCTTGGCAATCTTGACTGCCGATTCTGCCTTCCCATTTCCTTGGCTGTGGTAGGGTGACGATTTTATACTGGTAAACCCGTACTCGCGAGCGAAACGCGAGTATTCATGGCTGGGCAAAATTTCTTTTCATGGTTCGTATGACTGTGCTAGCTAATGTGTTTTGCAAAGGTTGGAGCTCAAAGTAGTCACTGTAGTGGTCCACCAGGACAAGGTAATTGCTTTCATTTAGTTGAAATAGGTCTGCACTCACTTTTGACCACGGCCGAAAAGGTATGTCGTGTGACCCCATGGGTTCTCGAGGTCGCTCGCTCAAGTACTGGGCACAAATTCCGCAAGATGAACATGTCTGCCTGATTGCTGCTTGCATACCTGGCCAGTACACGGATTCGCGTGCTCGTCGTATACTGCTATCTGCGCCTTGGTGAGCTTTGTGTATGTTCCGTAACATTTCAGGTCGCAAGGATGTGGGTACGATAACTTGATGAGACTTGTAAAGATTTGCTCGGGCACTTCCTTCCTTTCTGAAGGCCATCCACTTCGCACCACTTTATGCAATACTGCTAGAACAGGATCTTTTGAAGTCTCCTCTCTGATCTGGTTCATTGTTTCAACTGTTACTCTATTTGCCCCCAGATCTATTTGTGCCAGTTCTACACGAAACACTTCGCACTCTTGCATGACTGTCGGAGTTGTGTCATCATGAACACTGGTGGCTGAGCGAGACAGCTCTTTCCTTTTTCATATAACGAACAGTGATTTGGTATTTCTGCAACTTCAGCATCATTCTTTGCAATCTGCGGAGGGCTCTGCTCAAGGGTTTCTTGAAGATTGTCTCCAGGGGTTGGTGGACTGAGTGGACTGTGATGTCATGTTTGCCGTACAAGTAGTAATGCCATTTATCCATGCTGGACACGATCGCAAGGCACTCTTTCTCGATTTGAGCATAGTTTCTTTCTGTGTTGCTGAGGGTGTGTGAAGTGAAACAGACAGGGTGCCCCTCTTGTGGTAAAAAATCACCTATTGCATAGTCAGATGCGTCTACTTGAAGTGTCACTGGGAGGTGTGGGTCATAATAGCGCAGCGCGGTTGTTGAGGCGATGAGACGTTTAGCTGAGTTAAATGCTGTTTCATGACTTTCAGACCAAAGAAATACAGAGTCATCTTTGGTAAGGCTCGTCAATGGCAAGACTGTTTCGGACAGGTTGTGACAGAATTTGGACAGGTGTTGCCACATTCCCAGGAAGCTTTGTACTGCCGCTTTGTCGGTTGGAACTGGCATTTCTCTAATGGCAGCTACTTTGGCAGGATCGGGCTCCACCCCTTTATGGGTAAGCTTGTGCCCCACGAAAGTGACAGATGGGGATTTGAACTGAAGCTTTTTCGCACAGAGCCGTAAACCGTGTTCAGCACACTTCTCCAAGAGCTACTCCAAGTTTCGGTCGTGGTCGATGTCAGCGTCTTCCTTTGTGTCGCCACACCCATACACGCAAATATCATCGGCGATGTTAATTACACCGCGTAGACCGTCTAAGAATTCATGCTGTCGCCGCTGGTATTCCTCCGGACCAGAAGCAATACCGAACGGCATGCGGTTGTAGCAATAGCGACCGTTAGGCCCCTGAAACGTCGTGAGTAAAGAGGACTTTTCATCAAGTGCAATGGTGTGGAATGCTTCGGATACATGGTGAAGACTTTGGCTTTTGTTATTAAAGGAAGCTTCTCTTCGATGGTCGGTATCGTGTACTTGGGTCTCTTGATCGCCTTATTTATGGTCTGGCTTGGGTCAATACAGATGCGAAGTTTGCCGTTTGGTTTTTCTTTAACCAGCATGTTAAACAGCCAATCTGTGGTTGGGTAACAGGCCTGATAATCCCTTCTTCAGAAAGCCTTTTCAGCTCTTCATTTACCCGGTCTAACTTTGCCACGGGCACTCGGCGTGTTGGGGCATGTACTGGTGTAACAGAGGGGTCCAGTTCAATATGCATAGGTGTCCCAAGGGGTTTCTCGCGCCCCGGTCTAAACACATTAGCATACTGCCATAAAATGTCCTCCGCCGTTAGCATTCCGAGTGGGGGAAGTGTTTGCGGAGTTTGCGGAATCTCGTCCTCAACTGCGTTTGTTTCGTCTGCATAAATCTTCAAATACTCTAGAGCCTGCGCATCCTTTCCGTTAAGAAGTGTGGTTTGTCGCCCGGGACGTCCACTACAAGAAAATCTATTGTCTCTAGTCTGCTTTTTCTATCGCAAACTAGGGTCACTTGACCTTTTGATCGCATTGTTTGGCTTCCATATGTGCTGATTCTGCTTCTGGTCTTTGACACCTTTAAATTAGGGAATAACTGGCTTAATAAATTGCTGGGCATGGTGTCGCAAGTTGAAGTGAGTCGATTTGTGCTTTCACAATTTTCAATTTCCCGTCGAGAACAAGGTGTAAATGAACGAAGAACTTCTTACTACAAACGCCTCCTCATCTGCATCATCATCAACGAAATTTGACTGTTGCCTGTTGCCTGCTTGCCTTCTTGTTCCTCCTTTACATGCACGAGCGAAATGACCAACGATTCCACACTTATTGCATCTCTTGCCAAACGCAGGCAATGATGTTGACGAGAACTGGGATGGCTACCGCGACACCAAAAACACAGTGGCGTTAGTGGAGCAGAAGTCTGATTCTCACGTGTGGATTTGTTCGTGAAATTTACTTGCTCCTGCTGGGTGCTTCGCGCGGTTCTCATTAACTGATTCGCAAAAGTAGTGGCCTCAAAGCTTTTAGCGATTTCACAACTTCCCGCAACTTGACCTTGGTTTCTGCGGAATCTCGGTGTCTCTGACCTTTACCGATTAGTTTTACACGCAGGGTTTCAGACGTTAAGCCGGCAATAAACTGGTCTCGCATAAATTCGTCAGCGAAATTCTCATATTCGCACTGTGAAGCTTGATTTCGTATACTCGTTTCCCAAGAACCGATCGATTCGTCTTCATTTTGCATCAGGCGAATAAATTTCTGTCTTTCACCGGACACCCCAATGCTTGCGCCATAATATTCTCTCAGAGCATTAATAACCAAGTGAGGTTTCGCCGGATCTTCTGCTGAAAGCCCTAAACTGTATTTGTAGACCGCTCTGCTCGCAGGGGATAGTGACGCCCGAAGACATGCCATCGCTTTCCCTGGTTTTGTCCATTTTGCATCGTCTGTCTCCTTCGACAGATCGAACCAGTTTTGTATGGTGCAGTAGTCCGTCAGATCTTCGATGTATACCTCAATGTCGTGTTTGTCATCTCCCGTTGTTTTAAAATCTGGAAAAGGAGTTTTTAAAGCCATGGTTGCCAACAGATTTAAGTCGTTAAGCCATCTAAAGGCTATTAGGGAGGAGAAAAAAATCACCGCTGCCACCATGTTAACGTCTCTGTTACATGTCCTGAACTGAACATTTAATGCCATGCAATCACTAAATATGTACAAGGTGTAAACTATACAAAGGTCCGTGCAATAATATGGTAATAACATGTTAGTTCAACAAAGCATGTGATACATAGTAGTGTAACAGAAGAGAGTTTTGTTTGGCAAAACACTTGATATATAAGGCTCTTTCCGGACTTTCCGAACCCAGTTGGCAAAATAGCGAGGACATCGCACCCTTCGATAAGGGCTTCAAGCGCTTCGATCTGCTCTGGTTTCAACAAATGAACTCTGGGAAATCGAGATAAACATTCCTGGAGCTTGTCAGCCATGACATTGATCTCGAGTGTTGACAACTCGTCACCGCGGCGTTACCGCTTGTTGAAAGATCTTTAATCAAGAGCCAATCAGATTTTTGAGTTGTGAGAGCAACTCATAATTTAAACACCTGGCCATGGCTCAGCTTTTCCCGCGCACCTGCCTCGCCCCCAATTTCGCGCGGCCATTACTCGCTCGCTAATGTTTTTTTTCGTTTCTCGCTCGACGGACTAAGCTGGTAAAAAGAGACTGCTCGTAGTCTAGGGTGGTCTCTGGTTTACTTATTTTAGACTAGTCATGATCACCTTGTTTATGAGCAAATAACATCCCCCTCCCCCCTTACAAACTGATGAACGTTTACTTTTGCAGCCCCAGTGCAGCTTAGAAAACATGCCTAATATCATCTGTGCGTTAACGAAGTTTCAGACTGGGTTGGGGGAAGCCTTTGGATGAATCAGGAACCCATTCACGTGTCCTTCTAAGCACTTGTGGTACAGAAACTTAAACGCCGAGCTTTCAATTGCGGTCCTCTTGACTCGTAACTCTTTTCCCAGCGTAGCATTTCGGGCAAATGAAAGTTATCACACATTTTGGACTCTAATGCGTCGCTCTACTTTATTTTCTTTGATCTCCGGCCCATACAAGGTTGCAGATGATGATTCAGTGAAGGTCACCAATGTTGGCTTATCTAAACCAGCCGTGGAGATCACTGGCACTCTAGCAGGAACCCCTGTTTATATCGCACCCGAAGTGATCAATTCCCAAGTGTATGACTGCAAAGCAGACATCTACAGCCTGGGAATAATTTTGTGGGAGTTATGGTATGGACAACGGGCCTATTACAACGTTAAATCAGAAACGCTAACAGGTTTGTTCTGCTTGGTGGATGGCGGCTACCGTCCAGAACATGTGAACGGTTGCGAGCAGCCCCCTGCCCGCTGGAAACAGATTATGGAGAAGTGTTGGGATAGAAATCCGAAGCTACGTCCCACAGCTAGCAAATGCTATGAAGAAATAACTACACTTTCTTCAGAGGTGTGAAAAAAAAAAACATTTGTTATCTAGTCGGCGAGTAGAAAAAGTGTTCGTGGAGTAGTATATATTTTGATAAGTATCCATTATATAACCATAACTTTGTGAATACGTAACAAAGATTGAAGAGTGATTTTCCTAGCCATGTCGAATCCCCTTGGGGTGGGTATGTACTTGGTGTATCCCTTATTATTTTGCATTTAAACACTTAGTTTTTATTTCAGTAGAAAAAGAAGATAAAAAACAGCAGAATGGGGAATCGAACCCGGGCCGTATGATCTACTCCATGCACACTATCCACTGTACCACCGAGGACTAGCTGCCGGAAATTGTAATTTTTAAGGGATATTAAATAATATGCTGCCAGCCCAGACCATATATAAGATCTAACCCTTTCGATACACTGGAAATACTGGAATCAGTGCTTAAAGGCGCTGTTACACTAGACAATGTTTCGTGCAACTTGTCTCGCAATTTTGTTGCGACACAAGTTGCATGAAAAATTGCCCAGTGTAACATACCCCGCAACGAACATTTCTCGCGATTTTTTTGTTGCCGCAATCGTTGCGAGAAGTAGAAGTCGGTTCTACTTTTCGCAACGATTCTCGCCACGCCGCAACGAATTTTTCAAGCGTTGCGTAGTGTAACATGTTTCCTGCAACTTGTGTCGCAACGTTTTGTGACTTTAGCCAATGAAATTGCTTCTTTCACCGTCGGGCGAGACAAATTGCAAGAAACATTGCCTAGTGTAACACCCTCCAGGCAACTTGTCTCGCAGCATCGCAACGCACGGATTTTAGTTGTTGCGAGACAAGTTGCACGAAATATTGCCTAGTGTAACAGCGCCTTAACCCTTAATACTAAAATCAGTGCTTCAACCCTAGATACTGTAATCCAACCCTAAATTACACTGCAATATATCTAAATACATTACAATAAGGGATACATGAAGTACCATACATTATGATCAGGGATACACCAAGTACCTAGGTTGGGGTGATAACAGTAACCGCTGACCGCAATGGGTTTAGTTCATTGTTCGGCCTTTGGTTCGACTCAATTAAGTTCGACGACTGAATCAATTGTCGAACTTAATTATTTGGGTCGATCCAAATAGGTATTAGGTTCTGCACATGTAAAGTTCGACGTTTGAACCGGGCCTTTAACGTTTTTGGGGTAGAAGATATAATGTCATCATTTTAAATGGTCATTAGTCTTTATCCATGATGCAATTGTGATTGTTTATTTGACTGACTGTTTGTTTGTGTGAATATTTAACAGCTTTGTGAATCGTGGCTAACATCCATAACTGGATTGTGAAAGGTTTCAAGCAGGCTCCTCTTCGCTGGAAACTTCTTTTGGACCATTGCAGTGTTGGGATAGAAATCCGGAGCAACGTTCCAAGTAAATAAATACAATTTCGTCAGAAGTATAAACAATTGTGTAACGTTCGTCACTAAGTGTCGAGCTAATACAGTTGCCTTTTAAAAAGCTCTAGCTTTCCGTTGTACTACTAGAGCAGTGTATTTATTTTAACAATAGAATAAGCACAGGACCGCGAACGAAAATGCTGCTAGTGAACGTAGGATCTGTAAAAGATCTAAACAGCCACAAATAGCAATAGGCAAACAAACTGAGAAGCAAGGCCGAAACTACGTATAAAAACTTTGCAAGACATTAACATGACACGAGATAGAACCCAGTTTGTTTATTTATTTTAACCTTCGGACGTACAAGGTTTTTCTCCGATGTTTTCAAGACCATTTAAGATTAGCACATACCGTTTTCAGTAGCTATTCATTTATCTTTGAGACACATTTTGGTAAGGTTTGGCGACAACCGGTTGCCCCCGGCTTCTATATAGGCTTCCTTGTCACTACCACATTAAACATTTTGTAGTCTATCGTCTTTTAAGTTATTATAAATTTCTAGTGTGTTGTATTATTATTATAATTGTTATTATTATTATTATTATTATTATTATTATTATTATTATTATTATTATTATATACATGTATATTTTTTTTAATGTGGTTAATGGCAAAATAAATAAAATGGAAATGGAAAAAAAATGGTAAAAGATTGTCAGAATTTGTATCTGTGAAATATTTTGATTTTTTGTCATAAGATAAATGTTAATTATATGTATTTGCGCACGATCCTGTTATCCAGCTCTTAGCTGCAAGGGGCTCTGAATAAACAA